>JAVYIG010003901.1:0-175000 GCA_035222895.1 Strongylocentrotus droebachiensis
GGAGGGGGGGGGGGGGGGGGGCAAATCTTGAGAAAATATTTATCGGCGAATCAGCCAGCCGGCGATCGGCGAATCAGCGGAGGGGGGGGGGCTGGATAAATGCACATATAATTGTTTTGGGTGTCCAGTTTTTTGGGAACATTTTTGCGCCGACTCAGCCGGCCGGTGAATATTAAAGCGGGGGGGGGGGGGATGCTTTTTCAGGGGGGGGGGAGGTGAAGCGCCGTTTTAGCATGACTTTCTTTTTAACTCTTACTTTCACCTATCTCAGATAACCCTAAGTTTTTAGACGCTGCTGTATAGGTAGTTGATAATGCATGATTAAAATGAAGAGAGAGAGAGAGAGAGAGAGAGAGAGAGAGAACCACCATCATTTTGCAATGGTTCAGGGTTTGTGTAATGTACATTTGAAACCGTTTCTTAGCGTCTCAACCCTAAAAAAATAACGAAACTATTTTTGAGGAAAAGCATTATACTGAACTGAATAAAGAATAATAGCTTTATATTGGCTCATACTACTACTGATACGGGCTAAAGACAATGTGGTATTTGTATAGAGGTATTCTAAAATTAATGACATTCTGATAATCAACATTTTGTTCTGGTATCATAATGTATATACGCATAATACAACTGATCTTTATGATTTCTTAACGTGACATAGCTTCTTCTCCCCCTGCAAACAAAAAAGAAAACAAGGTTATTTAATAAAAGGATCATGCGACAAATAATCATTGTGATTCAAATTGATGCAAGGATTTTTTTTTGAATAAGCAATGCTTTTCACCAGAATCTTCTTTGTAAAAACGACTTTTACAAATCTCAGCCATGCAATTCTGCCACTGTGTTGTAAGATCACTTTCAGATTAGGAGAAGTGTATTCTTGATGAGTATTTTACAATGAATGGAACGTCTCAACTCAGTAAGCATGGCTGAGATTTGTAAAAGTTGTTTTTAAAAAGAAGATTCGGGTGAATAGCAGTGCTTATTCAAACAAATATTCGCATCAATTTGAATCACAATCATTATTTGTCGCTTAATCCCTTTTAATGGCCTTGTTTTCTTTCTCGTTTGCAAGGGGAGAAGAAGATATGTCACGTTAAAGACATCATAAAGATTAGTGTTGTATGCGTATATATTATATACACAGGCCCCGCGGAACGTTTATCAAAGTGGGGGCTAAAGTATTTACGGTCAGGTAGAGGGTAGCGAGCGTAAATTGGTGTGGGGGGGGGGGTTCAGGGGTTTTAGGCATTTAATTACGGTCAGAGAAGCACAAATATTTTGATGCCGCATTTGTGTCACTGGCAGGTCAGGGGGGGGGGCGTTTTTTATTTTATTTTTTAAGGTAAAATTTACGTTACTATCATATTTTTTTACCGGTTTGGAGGCTAGGGGGGGGGGGGCGGTAGAATCGGCCCGTGGATCCGCGCCTGTCCAAAATAGCACACACACACAATCGCCTCGCCGCTACGCGGCTCAGTAAAGAAAGAATGTAAAGGTTGCTCCCAATAATGAGGAGGAAATAATGTGCAGAACGGGAAGAAATCGAGAGAATGTCATCACGGGATGAAAGTCAGTAACAGCTATGTAGCTTGTAAATTTGTAAGAGGGAAAATGCTGATTAAAATGATAATGATGAAATAGCAAATAATTGAGGAGTATCATAGATACCAATTCAATGGATATTTGTATAAAAAAGAGCCCCCGTCAGTACTAAAAGAGGTGTGAGTACAAAAAATTAATTTGAGCCCTGTTCTATATGCTTTTAATTTTGTAGAGTGTTCATTATTATTTTCATAGACTGTCTTTCCAGGCTTTTATACAGGGCGTATCATAATAAAGGATATTGAAGTTTAATGACGATTTATATGAAAACTACTGATTTCATAATCAAGCATTTTATGTCTGTTGTAAAGGACAGAATGTCCTCTTGTTAATGACACCCCGGTCATACTACTACTGTCACAGTTGACTGAATAACAAAGCATTGCTGTCCACCATGTGAAAGGTGCACTGTGCCAAGTTTGATAACATTTCCTTCTTAGACACATAATCCACTCATTGTTCAGCATTTCAATATGTCTGGGCTGACACAAGCACTAATCTTTAGAATTATCTGTGAATGCTAACTTGTCACAGAGTTAATTTTTTTTTTTTTTTTTTTTTTTTTTTTTTGGGGGGGGGGCTCAATGATATCTGAGCCCCCCAATATATTATATATATATATATTTTTTGGGGGGGGCTGTGCCCCCCAAGCACCCCCCCCCCCCCGGTTCCTAAGCCTATGTACAGGTCAATGAAGTCTACTTTTTGAAACTTAAAGGGATTGGGTGACTTTGTCTCATGTTCTGAAACAAAATCCTGGAATGATAGTTAGGGCTAGTTCTGATCGGAAAACGACCCAAATATCGGAGTATGGCTAGCTGCCCCAGGGCCTTGTCCTATATACGGATCAGGGAAAAAAAAATACTTCGGGGGCTACTTTTATGACTTTCGGGGCTCTTTTTGGCATTTCAGGGGTTGATTCACCCCGAGCCCCGTGTATTTTTCCCCTGATACGGATAAGTGAGCGCCTTGATTGGTCCACTTCTAACTCGTGTTTTTTAGCCCTTCTTTCTTTCATTTTTCCTTTCCTTTCTTTTTTTTCAAAGAGGGGGGGGGCGGGTCCGTCGCCCCCCGTATGTCCGCGCCTGAGTTACACCCACATAAACTAACCTTATTTATTACCGAACAAAAATAAAGAAAGAGCCCCTCGACACCATAGGTCTAAGTAATCAGCCAGTTGCTACCCCCACCAAAATAAACTTTAAAAGTGAATTTTTTGTTCTAATTTGATACCAGTGATTTACAGATGCTGCTGAAACGGCCTAATTTTCCGGGATTTTTCACACTTTTTAGTAAATTATACTTTTTATGCGTTTGTGGGAGAGTGACAAATTTCAAAATTTACAGTCAGGCAAGAAATGTGCTTATTTACTATTTAGAGGCCTACTGCGGCTGGCTTAGGGGCTCAAGCCCCCCCCCCCCCCCCCACACACACACTTTTGAAAAAGTATATTAAAGAGAATTAAATAGAAAGAAATAGAAAATAAAGTATGCTCATGTGACCGTAATTAAATGCCCATACCCCTGAGCTTCCGAGGGCTCTGCCCCGTGGACCCCACCTTGGGACCTAAGGCTGGCCCCTGGATGCTAATCTGACCTTAATTTTAATGCCTAAAACCCCTGCGCTTCCGGGGACTCCGCCCCTTGGACCATACGCCAATTAGTGACCTGCCAGTGTCATAAATAAGGTATTAAAATATGCTCATCTGACCGTAATTAAATGCCCCTACCCCCTGAGCATCCGCCAATTTGTGCTACGCTCTACCTTATCTTAAATACTCTAGCCTCCCCCACTCACTTTCAACCCCATTTTTAATCACTTTTATTTCCCATTTAACTCCTTCATTAAACCTCGAAACGCCCCCAAATACTTGGAGCGGGGCCTGTATCACGAGTATGTATACTAGTAGTGAGTTGGTTGATGTACGAAGCCACGTACAAAAGTATAATCGATTACAACAGTTGTGGGGCCGATATCACGAGTATGCCTTCATAAAATAAAGGTTTTAAAGAAAATATTCACTTCTACTTTCAAAAGGACTGGCCCATTTGCTTTAACAAAATTGTAGAGTTATTATTATGTAATTTCTAGAAAAAATGTCAACCACATGATTTACAATGAGTCTAAATACATTAATTTCCCGAGTTGCTTCTTTTTATCAAATATACACGTAAAACAATGGGGGGACAAAATGTGCGGATAGCAAACCGCACGGATCGTCCCTCGGACGATCCGTGCGAGCAGAAAACCCGCATATTATGTCCGACGGACAAACGAAACTGGTAGGACAAACGGCGCGGTCACACCGGCAAGTATTGAATCCAATGACAGGGGTAATAATATATCTGTAAAGCGCTTAGAGACATCTTGATGTATAATGTACAATCTGAGTAGACGGCCCTCCGTGACATGCGAGCTCATGAAAGCCATGCAGTCATTATATACATTCCCCGGCGTTAAATTCTATAATAAACAGGTGGAAGAATTATTCTCATGATACATGAAGCACCTTTATCACTTCGGTGGTGCTTATTCTGAAATGCACAAAGTGGGACGTCTCCATGTGTATTCAAAAAAGATATATGGGGGTCATCAATTAATTGTACCAAAGCTAACCACAAATTGGTCCATTTAGATTGCTTTCAGGAAATATGGGCTATATTAATTGCTTTGTGGGTACGTGACCGGGTCTTGAAGTTAAAGAGAAGGTTGAGTTCTGGGTAGAGGTGAAAAATAATTTTTCAGAGAAAAAAAGTTCCATGAAAAGCATGGCTCTTCAAATGCCTACATATTCTTAATATGACAAGTAGCAGCTTAAAAATAAGGCCCGATTTTTATCCCACTTGTTTGTGTAGTCTTCCTATACATCTTTCTGTGTACAGTGCTTGTAACTTTACCAAGACTGGGCCAAATTTCTGATCATTTTGATGACTCCAGAACCTTGCAATACACACCAATAATAAATTGCTGCATGATCAGCCTTTTCTGATCGATTCCACACCGTTTCTTTCACAATGCGATCGCATGAACTGGGGGGCGTTTTATGAAACAATTAGTCGGTGATTTTCACCGACTAATATCATTTTCAACGACATTTCTATTTTCACCGACTATTTCCAGGCCTCTGATTGGTCAAATTTAGTCAGTGATGACTAAATTGTCGGTGAAAATGATACTAGTCGGTGAAAACCACCGACTTTGTTTCACGAAACACCCCCAGAACACAACTTTATCTTTAAAACCAATATTAAGTTAGTAAACACGGTAGTACTACTACAATGGATTTGTTATCAGCAGTAAAACCGTAATGAATTTGTAGCCGGGTTGCTTTATTGGTCACTTCACACTTGAATTCTAAGAACGTGTAGTAAGATTAAAGTTCAGCTATTCATTATTTTCATGATTTGATTACGTGTACGTAAATACTGTGCTATTTATTTGTTTTGTTGTGATATGGAAGGATATACAAAACAATACAAACTAAACGCAAAATAAGGCAATTTGTTATTATTTGTATTCGATTATCATTGGTTCGTTCACACTTGAAAGATATTGTCATGCGTTTTATTTGGACGCTCTCTGGTGTGAACAGTGCAAGACTGCATCCTTGATTAATTTCCTGTATGAGCCCTGTTCAGCATTAATTACCACTATGACCCTTTGCCCTAAACCCTGGCCCAGATTCTGTCCTTTTTTATATATTTTTCATTCTTTAATCATCTATGTCCTCCTCCATTTACATGCATCTCTCACAGATTCCGCGATCGATGAGAAAATGAAAATCCCCCCCCCCGGAAAATCATGTCATTTCATCAACATGTGTAAATCACTGGTATCGAATTAGAAATAAACCACGCTTGAATTTTATTTGGGGGCAACTGCCCACCCCCCCCCCCCCCCCTCATTACGCCAGTAGTCAAGGCGAAGAAATTGATACGGATTAATTCCTGTTGTCGTCGGAATATGATAGAATATAAATGACCTCTTGAAATGGACTTTGCACTTTTTTGCTATTCTACACAGTCGCTTTGAGATATGGTCAGGAAAGGAAAGGACATTGTGTGTTCGTTCCTAAACAAAGTCTACGAGTCGGCACTTAATTCTTGGTACAAATGTGAAACTTCACGCTCAATTGGCTAGGTATCTTTTACCTGATGGTTCGATAGACCTACTCATTAGTTTATGTAGGCCAATGTTTTTTATTCATTCATACAAAGTAGGTATATCAATGTACAATAAAACACATTGGTTTGTACGTAATGATTATTGATTTTCATTCGTTCTAGCTAGGTTTATACCGTATACACACGCTACGAGGTGCTTCTACTTTAGCATAGAAGCGTTGGCGTTTTGTTATTTATCATGGAAGAAGCGATTCAATCGACGAGTGAAGGAACTCATCAGAGAAACATCGAAGTTGATGTCGAACAGGAGAACGATGACGATGAGAGCACTGTCAAGCTTCAACGTACCCTTACTGTCTTCGACGGTATCATGATCAACGTCGGCATCATGATCGGAACCGGGATCTTTATCTCGCCGAAGGGTGTCGTTGCCGGCGTAGAGAGCGTTGGAGCTACCCTATGTGTTTGGGTGGCTGCAGGAGTCATCTCACTACTTGGTGCGCTATGTTACGCCGAGTTGGGCACCACGATCCCTGCATCGGGAGGTACGTACACGTACATCCAAGTCATCTTTGGAGATTTTGCAGGTTTCATCAACTTTTGGGCAGACACGGTCATCGTATCGCCATCTTCCAATGCCGTTGTTGCTTTGATGTTTTCCATCTACTGCCTGGAACCGTTTTACCCCGACCCAGATTGTCCACCCCCAAAGAAGGCCATTAAACTCTTCGCCGTCTTAAGCATCTCGTTTGCAATGTTTGTGAATTGCTGGAGCGTAAAACTGACTACACTCTTACAGAATACTTTGTCCATATGTAAACTGATACCTCTGTGTATCTTGATTATCAGTGGCTTTGTCAAAATGGGTATGGGAAGCACTGCAAACTTCAAGCAGCCCTTTGCATCAACTGATATCAGCGGCATGGGGACGGCACTCTACTCCTGTTTATTCGCGTACGATGGATGGCAATCCCTCAACGTTGTGACCGAGGAACTCAAGAACCCATCAAGAAACCTCCCAGCTGCCTTAGTCATCTCAATATCGATGGTAGCCTTCGTCTACACACTGACCAATGTTGCCTACTTCACAGCCCTGTCTCCATCGGAGCTAATAAGTTCTGACGCTGTAGCCTTCACCTACGCACAGGAGGTCCTAGGAAAATACGCAGTTATAATCCCTGTCACCGTTGTCCTGTCAACCTTCGGCTGTCTCAACGGATCCATACTGTCCTCATCCAGGGAGTTCTTCGTAGGAGCAAGAATAGGGCACATACCACATTTCTTCGCAACCATTGGAATTCGCCACAAAACGCCACTCCCGTGTATCATTTTAAACTCCATCATCACTATAATCTGGTGTTTCGTGGACAACGTATTCACCATTATTAACTTCTTTGGCTTCGTCCAGTGGTTCTTCTTCGGGGCCGCAGTCATCGGTCTGGTGTTTCTGAGGTTCAAAGAACCCAACCGACCAAGACCTTTCAAGGTCAGCATCATTATCCCTATCATCTTTGTCGTAGTCTGCATATGTCTCACGATACTTGGGTTCGTCGGAGCACCCATGGACTCACTCATCGCAACCGCAATTATAGTAAGCGGGATTCCTTTATACTTTTTCACGGTTCGAGCAAAGCCTCGAAGCAAATGGATAGTCGATGTGAAAAGAAAGGCGTCAAACTTTCTTCAAAAACTCTTGTTTGTCCTACCAGAGGAATATAAAGATACGTAACGTATTTTTTATCGAAGCTTGTGAGATGAAATAACGCGTTATTGATCTATAAGTGCAGGAAATGAGTTTGTGCATGGATTTCTGTTTTGATCAAAGTAAAAGAGTATGGTGGCTAACTTGACCTAAAGAACAATACATTCATTGCATGATCATGATATTTTTCCTTAATTTGACATATTGAAAAGTCTAATGTCGTGTCTAGGTATTTGGGTGCCCAGGTCAAGCAATGAAGCGAGCGAGAATGTGCAATAGATATTAGATATTAGGCCTACTTCGTTATCAAAACTTTGAACTTTTAAAATGTTATTTCATCAACATTTACTAGCTCAGATTTAAAAATAGTATATTCGGGCACATTGCCGCCCAAATATTATACAGGCACCTTAATATAAGGATATTCTGGCATGTCGCTCCCCGAAAATGAATCAGATGATCGTCAAGATGGTTGCTTGAATTAATCGTTCGAACTCTAAAATTCCTCGGAAGAGCCCCCACCCCCCCCCCCCCATCCCCACCTCGTACGACTTTGACAGCAACAAGGGGTAGTGGAGTCGCGAATTCGAACAAAAGCCGCTTCCTATTCAAACCTTCCCAAACGTATTTTTCTTTCTTTCTTCTTTCTACACTGCAGAATAGAGATGCGCAAATAAAAAAAAGCAACGAGAATAAATTTCTTAAAGGATTTTTAAAAGGATTAAAAAAAACGCAAAGCTATTTATATATAGTGGGGCTTGAAATAACGAGATCCTGACGCAACACTTGTGAGAGAGCAAAGCGACTGAGTTTTAGAAACCGTTCGCATCTTAACTTATAAAGAAATCTATTTCTAATACGATTTACCCTTCGTATTGGGGGCGCATAACCCCGGATTGTGATTTACCTTCCTGTAATCCTTTTTCTTTCTCTTTTCTTGCGATTTTTATTCGCCTCTTTCATGTGCCGCCCGGGGCACGTGCCCCCTGCCCCCCCCCTTAGGTACACCATAATCGCCTTCTGATCCTGTCATGAGACAATTATCATAATCATCTTTTGGAAGCCACAATTAGCTGATTACATGCACTGCATCTATACTTTTCTTTTTGCCATCTTCCTATTGTATGAACTGCTGCAAATTTACTGAAATTATCACTGTACTGGAATATTTGCATAACTATGTTTTCATCATTCACCATCGCAGTCCAGCCATTAGGTTGTGATGGTATTTTACAAAAAAATATTAAATTGGAGTGAATACGGTAGAATTAAAATTCATTTTGAACAACCTGAAATGCTTTTTGCCAGTGTATGTGTGAAACTAAAAGTGAGTTACAATGTGTACAGTTTGTGACGGTAGTTCAGGTTGTGATATGAGTGACAACTGAAGAATTAGAGGGTGCATTATTGGTAAAGAAAATAGATAACGAAGAGAGGAATGGAAGTGCGAATGGGACAGGATGTAGAGAGATACAAAGTGAGAAAGAAGTGGAAAGAGAGTATTTTGTAGTGGTGTGACGAAGAGAAAAGGGGAATAGAAGGGGAAAACTTCAAAGACAGGGAGACTGATCACGAACTTATACAGTGCGTCCCAGAAAAAACGAAACCGAGAATTGTCGATGTTTTATCATAACTTAATCACAATTATAATTGATAAATGACACATATTTGGAAAGCTTAGATCCTCCTCTTTCATTTGATGCAACTCATATAGTGCATATTTCACGCATGAGTGATAAAAATCAATTTGAAGAGAGGAAACCAAAAAGTCATTTGGCGGGCGGTATCTGGATTTCAAAGGGAAAATCACATTTCTAGAAAGTTGAGTTTCTGCCCTTTCATATGACACCTCAATCAGGAAAAATGAGCAAGAAATGACAAAGTTCTGTTTGTTTAAAGTAGTGCTTGCATTTCCATAATTTTATCAAACGAATTCGTTTTCACTGGCTGACTGCCGTAGCAACTAGCAGAATTGACAACAGACATATTAACTCCGTTTCGTTGACAATCAGCCATGCATGAAGTCTTTCATCTACGAGTTGCACAATTATAATTGTGATTAAGTTATGATAAAACATTGATAATTCTCGGTTTCGTTTTTTCTGGGACGCACTGTATACCGCATAAAACAAACATGATCGCAGTGGGTTTTCAAGAAATCAACCAATGGACAATGTCAATAATCCCAAGGATATCATATTTTGGTACTGTTCACACATTTTTCTGTGCGGTGGACAAGGTTATAATAATAATAATAATAACAATAATCTTTTAAAGTCCACTCCAAATTGTATTAAGTTAAACCGAAAATGAAAATTCTTTTTGCCCAATTGATCGTGAGCCCGGCAGCCACTGAGCAGCGCCAGATCGACGTTGCTCATCCCCCTATTGTTGAACGCCAAACAAGGTAGCAGCAACTCCCGTCTTTTAACGTCTCTTGGTATGACGCGACCGGGTTCGAACCCGCGATAGTTCATGAACGGCCCTTTCTGGTTGATTTTTCGAAAGTGTTTGCTATCGTTTTAATAGGAAGCTTAAAACAAACCGCTTAATAAGGTTGACATCCAAAATTAGAATAAGCGTCATCATGAAATTATGTAGCTTATAAGAGTGGCTCCTGTTATTGATTTTTTAAAGTGCGGTCCCAAAACGGTATATAATCGTACATTTAGTCGATGCAGTCCGTCATGCCCGAATACTTGTAATCTACAAAATGTTGTTCTGTTCAAAGGCTCGATACCATAATTATACCAGCCTACCAGGGCATGCCAATCCAGGTCACCTGGGACAGAGTTTCCAATTTCCTTATTGTTTCCATTCTATCCAATACGTTTTCATTCAATCCATGAAAGAAAATAGGGGCTTTTTAAAGTGCCAAGGATATAAAGGAAACTTTAAAGAAAAATCTAGAAAAGTCTAAATGAATGTAAGAAGTACTGAAAAACTTAACATTTGCTCTCTCTTAGCAGTTGATTTAGCTTTAGAAACAGTGGCGTCTCCAGGTGAGGGTCGTATCGGTCGCCCCCCCCCCCCTGGCGGCCTACAACATAAAAGGGTGGAGGGAGACAGAGCGATGGAAGAAAAAGGAGAGAAAGAGAGAGAAGGGCAAAAGATAAAATGGCTACGATCTGAGTAACGGGTCGGCAACGAATTTGGATAGAATGGAAACCAAATCTCACCGCAGGCTATGCGTATTGCCTGTATAAACGTATAAATCAGTGGCGGGTCGTGGTGAGGGGGCGGCTAATCGGCCGCGGCCCCCTTCCTTTTATGGCGGCCTTAAAATGGAAATGGGATAACGAGAGAACGACGCAAGAAAAAAGAAGGAAAAAAGAGAAATAAATAGACAGAGAAGAAGATTGAGGGAAAGGAGAGAGAGAGAGAGAGAGAGAGAGAGGGGGATTTTTTTTTTTTTAATTTAAATTTTTCTATTTTTGCATATCCATATTACATTTCCGATGAGTTTGCAAGACAGGTGCCTACCAAGACTGCGGACGTAATAACAACAGTACGAAGAAAACAAAAGTTCTATACAATTGTCTCTAAAAGAAAGAGAGATGATTTTCAATATGAAATGATAGGGGCTATGTGATTTTCAAGGAGGAAATTTCAATTTTTATCGCTCGTGACGGCCATTTCGATCTTTCAAAATTGATAAAAATACAATGGGTAATACACAATTGCCTTATGGTTATTATGTCTTTGTATACGATATTGAATGTGTTATTTGTTGATGCTGAACCTAAGGTATAGAGACTGCATTGATCTCTATTACCGGTCGAAGTTCAATCTGGTATGGTCAATAATACCAGCACGGACAATAAACAAACAGTTGGACTTTATACAAGGGTGGATCTAGGATCCCCCCCTCAAAGGGTTGCAGTACTTTTCAAGTTCATCGAGGTAAAACATTTGAACGGACTCGCAAAACACGTTAGGGGTACAATTCTTATTATGTGTACTAAAGCCAAGGCATGCCATATTTCATCGGACGCGGCCATGCGGGGCATGCACGTAACGACTCTGTATTAAAAACTCTGTATTTGTTCACTCACTCGATGTAAATCATGGGTGTATTTTCATATTGCTGCATGTTGCACTGAACATAATACTGATTGGTATCATAAGAGCCATTAAGCTTTCTGTCCGTACTTTTCAAGAGCCACCTCTTCATGGAACAAACATTCTAAACCAAACATAGCGAAAGCTCTGTCGTCTTTTGGCAAGAAAAATGGAAGGTCCAATCCAGTCATCTGAAACTGTCCAAGATATCAGTGGAAATGTTCTTAACACGGAAGGATACGTCGATACCAAGGACGATCAGGGAGACGTCAACGATTCGGTAAAGCTCAAACGAAGCCTCAGTCTCTTCGATGGTGTCATGCTCAACGTCGGTATCATGATCGGTACCGGGATCTTTATCTCGCCTAAAGGAGTCCTTGCAGGTGTAGAGAGCGTTGGAGCAACCCTCTGTGTTTGGGTAGGAACTGGAATCCTATCGCTACTTGGTGCGCTGTGCTACGCCGAGTTGGGCACCATGATACCAGCAGCGGGGGGCACCTATACTTACATCCGAGTCATCTTTGGAGATTTAGCCGGTTTCCTCCAACTCTGGGCATCGACTGTCATCGTGTCTCCCGCTGGGAATGCTGTCATTGCTTTGTTGTTTTCTATTTACTGTTTGGAACCGTTTTACCCTGATCCAGACTGCCCGCCTCCAAAGATCGCAGTGAAGCTCTTGGCCGTCTTATGTACCATGATCACCATGTTTGTGAACTGTTGGAGCGTAAGACTATCTTCTCTCGTTCAAAACATCTTGTCCATTTGTAAGTTACTTGCTATAGGTATTATAATCATCAGCGGCCTAGTAAATATCGGAAAAGGACACACTGAACATTTCAAAGATCCGTTTGCCTCAACTACCATCAGCGGCCTGGGAACAGCAATCTATTCGTGCTTCTTTTCCTATTCTGGCTGGTCCAGTGTCAGCGTCTTGACTGAAGAGCTCAAGAATCCTATGAAAAACCTCCCAATAGCCATAGTGCTCTCTGTCTTGATAGTGTCTCTTGTGAACACACTGGCGAATGTTGCCTATTTCTCCACCCTGTCTCCATCAGAGCTCCTGGGGTCCGACGCCGTAGCCCTCAGCTATGCCGAGCAGGTCCTTGGAAGGTTCTCCGTCATCATACCTCTCTCTGTGGCTTTGTCCAGCTTTGGATCTTTAAACGGGTGCATCCTGTCGAACTCTAGAAAGCTATTTGCAGGAGCAAGGGAAGGACATGTTCCGACCATTATGTCAATGATTGGAATTCGCCACAAGACCCCTCTCCTCTGTATCATCACAATTTCCACCGCTGCCATTGCTTTTTGTTTTGTGGACAACGTCTTCTTCCTAATCAACCTGTTTGGTTTCATCTACTGGCTTTTCTTCGGAACGGCAGTCGCAGGATTGTTGTATATGAGAGTCAAAGAACCTAATCTTCCAAGACCTTTTAAGGTTAACATCGTCATCCCCATCATCTTCATCACAGTTTGCATGTTTCTCACTGTTCTTGGTTTCATCGGAGCACCCTTAGACTCTCTCATTGCAACTGCAATTGTATTGAGCGGGATTCCTGTGTACTTTCTCATGGTCCGACTAAATCATCAGGTTAAATGGATATTTGATGTAAAGAGAAAAACAACTGAACTCTTACAGAGAGTCATGTTTATTGCTCCCGAAGAGGCTTCAAATACCTCATAGCAGGCATTTTAAAGAAATTAATGTCCACATTAAATGTTCTGACAAATCTTTCTCGAATGCATAATTTGAAATTGTTTCCTTTTTTTTCTGATTTAGTGAAGTGTTAGATATGTGAATGTAAACGATTACTAGCATACATTATTATTATTATTTCTCGGGGAAGACACCATTCTTCACGTGACAGGTTAAAATACATGTACACATGTATATAGAGATACACCACTCTACATCAGGATGATTTTGTACAAAATTGCATGGAAATCGAATTCATGTTTTTGGAATACAAAGTCGATGACGTTAAGCAAACAATACAAATTGAAATGGCTGTCAATATTATTGTCTCAATAATTCGCAATGTCCTCTTGAATTTGTAAGTCGTGTGATATGTCTAGTTGACTTCAATTGTAATAGCCCTAGGGAATTTCAGGTTTGCATGCATTGGGCCAACTAAAACTGATTTCGAAAATTAAGAGGGGATAAATTATATTAATTGCATTTAATTTATGCATACTTTTTAGAGGCGCAAAACAAAGTGGAATTTACTTGTATAATATAATTTTTGTTCTGTCACTGTTTAGGTGTCTTCAAATCCTTATTTGCCTTCATTTCGGAACAAAAATATCAAGTACAAAAAAATACATTTTGCAATTTTAATTATTTATTTATATCGCACCCATGACACCAGTGCCTCATTAAAGGGCGAGTCCTTATTGTTTTTTCTCAATTTTTATCATTAATAAAGGTCTGTTTTCACTCACACTTCCAGATATTCTTTAATTGTACATTTAGCGTTGAAGTCACTACCTTAGCACCATTTTCTCTCATCTGAACAATGTTTCCAAGTCCATAATTATACTCTTCTATGTTGTTGTGCTGTGATAACATGATCACCGTTTCGCACAAAAATAAAGCGATATATAGAGGCTAAAACTGTTTTGAAGGTTGATTATTGCATGTATATGCTTTGGAAAGTATGGGATAACTTTGAAGGATATAAGTACTGATAAGGGCGTTGTGTTTTGAACATAGTCTTTCAAAGTAGAGTCTAATTTTGGCATAGAAATAATTGTACTACATGCGCTAAATATCACATATAACACAGAGATACACGGCAGAAATGACCTTGTTTGAGTACAAATAGATCTGTGGTAAAATAATCAGGTCAAAGCAAGACCATTGTTTGAGGGGGTTAATTATTTTCTATTTCCCTTTTGAAGTTTTTTTATCGGATGTTTTTCTGATTAGCAATGTCAACAAATTGAAAAGAAAAAAAGAAGAAGAAACTCGATGACTTACATTTTTGTTGCTTGATTACAAGCAGTGTTGACAAGCAAAGAAAAATATCACAAAATGTATGATAATAAACGTTAACAATGAAAATGGTTCTTGTATTTTCAGATCCGTGTCTTTAGAAATCTCTGCACAAGCGCACTGAAGAAAGAGACTTAATTGACACGGGAAAACTGAGTTTTCAAATTGATGGCTGGGAGAGAGGTGGGGTACACGAGTACGGGTATCCTACTATTTAAATCATGGAAGAAAACCCGTTCACCTTTTAGACTTCACTGTCAGACAATATTGAGTGACTGACTGACATGTTTTTTTCTTTGGTAGCAGCAATCATAAAAATGAGCTGTAACAGCTACATGAGCATTTTTCTAAATCAATAACCCTATACTTGTGATGGCCAAAATTAAACTGATTGAATCTTTGTGCAGCACAAAACGTACAACCATTCGGTAAAAGGGTCTGAAAATCAGACTATTATTACTTAGGTGATTGCAATCACTTAAGTCGATTCGACTACTAATGGTCGTGATTTTCCCACTTAAGCCATTTTCAAGCCCTTTCGTTTTGAGGGAAGTTCTAAATTATTATTGTCTTTCGAATGCTGTTGGAATTTTAACCTTTTCATTTTTGGCCTGCAAATGGGACATAGTACCAGGAAAAAAAATCAAAGAAGTCCAACTTTGTCCTGTTTTCATTGAGTCATCATAGCTATGGGGATCACTCCTTTCGAATGATGGAAAACGACGGGGAAAGGGGGAGGGGGGGGGAAGAGAAAACGAGACAGAAATTATCATTTTATTCACTTTCTATTTCTTTAGTCTTCTTCTCTCGCATTCACCCCCAATATACTAACTCAGTTATAATTTTCTCTCATCATATTTTGTTTTATCATCAATGAATTGAAAATGTAGTGACTTTCAAGCACGCCAGCTAGGCTATTTGTTGCTTTGCCCGAAAGCAAAGTTCCCTCTGAAAGAATAGGAGTGAAACCCACCGGAATCATTGGTTCCATCGTTCACACAGGTGCACACTTCGGTGCATTCGACGACTGCAAACTCCCCCCCCCCCCCTCTCTCTCTCTGTCTCTCTCTGTCTCTCTCTGTCTCTCTGTCTCTCTTTGCTCTCTGTCTCTGTCCTCTCTCTCGATCACTCACTCTCTCTCTCTTTCTATCTCTCCCTCTCTTTATCCCTCCATCTCTCGTTCTCTCCCTTCCTCTCCCTCTCTATCTCGCTGTCGTATAAAGATATGCATCCCTCTATTTAACTTTGACAGATCTTTCTGGATGTATTCTTCCATTTAGAAATTAAAGTACTAGAAGCTACATAGGATTGTGCTTCATTCTAAACTTTCAGTTTGATTTGAACAAAATCATACAAAGAAGATTACTTATAGCATTGTCCATCTCAAAATAGATAAAGAGGTGGTAGGTCCATGGTTTGAGGTAGGGTAGAAACAGAGAAGTGGGGATATAACATTATAGAGAGATGGAAAAAGAGGGGGGAAAAGAGAGGGGAAGTCGGAATATACAAACACATAGAGGGTTTACCGATTGGAAGAGGGAGTGAGAGAGTTAAAGGGAGCTAGAGAGAGAGGGAGAGTGTAAGAAAGAGAGAGAGAGAGAGAGAGAGAGAGGATGTGTGTGTGGAAGAGAGAGATGGAGACAGGGTTGGAGCGTTCGTGAGAAAGACTGGTATCCAAACACATCATCAATTCAAACAGATGTTCCTCATTTAAACAAATCCATCTTGGAAGCATGCGTCCTGGAATTATCAATGGGTTTTCATTGGACATGTCAAATTAAAAGAAATTCCATGTTGTGTCTTTGCACGGTGGGGTCCATAGTGTGTTCGGTTCAGTGGTCGAGAAGAGAAAGCTGGGAATGTACCTGTTTAGGCGAAGGTAAGACAGAAGAGAGATAAAAGGAAGAATGCTGAAGGGTGTTCGGAGAAACAGGAAGCTTTTAAGAACAATGAGTGTGGTTCTGGCAGAACAAATCAATGGAAATTGACTATTTGGATTTCTTCAATTCTTCTCATCTATCTTTTATAGAAATCGAATACTACGCAAAAATGCTACCAAATCACCATGGTTATATAGCCGCCCTTAATTCTCTAAGGTATCTATGATACACTAGAGAAGCTTGTAACTAACAACACCAATTGAATACTGGTTGAAAGAAAAATTCAACGTGGAATCTTAAAGAAGATGGATTCATATGAGAATGACTTCAAGCGTCGGACGTCACTCTCATCCAGTCTACGTCGACTTCAAAAGCGGCATGGCACGACGTCGACAGGTGACCTGGAGCTTATCCAACACGACTACGCGCAAAACGAAACCGACGTCGAATGTCGACCGAATCATGATGGAAAGTCCAGAGACAACGTTCATCATTCTTCAGAATCTAAAGTATCAAAAGCGAAGGAAAAACCTCTCGTGTTTGAGAGAAACTTTGGACCATTGCACTGCACAGCAATACTCCTCGGCGTCCTCGTCAGTTTCGGCTCGTTATTTTCAGTGCGGGAAATTTTTGTGAATTGTGGCGGTCTCCTTCCCGCGCTTTTAGTATGGCTGTCTGCTGGAGCGATGATGTTTGTAGGAGCGCAGTGTTACGCGGAGCTGGCGACGTCTATCCCCAAATCGGGCGGGGACTTCGTGTACCTCTACCACGCCCTTCCCACACCCATGCCCGCCTTCATGCAAGTGTGGATGGGCCTGGTGATGGGGTCTGGGGCAACTATTTCAGCTCTCGCGAGGATGGGCGGGGTCCAGTTCCTCAAGTTGGTGTGCAGACGGTGTGATGATATCGATAGATCTTCGCCGCTCGTCATCCTTGTCGCAGCCCTCATCATATGTGAGTTGAAAAAAAGGAGAAATCTGACATCGATTGACAGTTTTCATTTTTTACACCCCTTTTGTTTGACTAAATAAGGATCAGTTTCATATCATCCGATCGTTGTAATAAATTATATATATTTGTATTTTCTTTGATTAATATAATCGAATCCAATATAACTTTACAGGTCATATTGTTCATTTAATAATATGTAATAATACCTTGACAGTATCACAATTTTTTCATTATCATTCTGACCATTATTGATTCCCCCTGTCATTACCGAACTCAATGGAACCAAGAAAATGATTTCGGTAAGTGGGTTGAATGAACGAAGATTTAACTTGAGGGCTTCCATGCAGACCATGAACATCTGAAGTAATTAGAGTGGGAGGGGCTGGGGGTGAGGGGGAGCTCCCTCCCCCCTTTAAAAAAAAACTTGAGGACGTTTTTACTTTAAGCATTTTATGTTTGTTTTAAACATTAATTTTCTCTCGAGTTAAATTCCAGCCGTTTTCTGCAACAGCACTCCAATCACAATTTATTTTCTGCGAGGGAGTGCAATCTTTTATGATTTATTTCGTCTTGCAGGTTTACTTATCATGATGCATTGTCGCAGCTCTCTTATATCAGCATGGGTTCAGGTAACCCTGACATGTGTGAAGCTCGTCTCATTTACTTTCATCATCGTTCTTGGGTTCGTTCACCTAGCCACTGGTAGGTTGATTAACTTGATTTTTTGTTGGTATATTTAAGGTTAACCGGGACTGCACTACTTGTAGCTACTTGCGCCCTCTATACAGCCAACAATTCCTAAGCGGTATCCGTTGATCCCCATGGTCCCCTTTTCCTTCTGTTAATTGAGAGCTGATTTGATGAGATAACCACCTGCCAGTGACCACGCAGGGAGGTCTAATCCATCCTGGCCGAATTATTGCAGATATGCTTTAAATTAAAGCTAAAACTCAATTGAAAATATTCCGTGACTCATTTTCGTCATCTCTGGACTTTAAAGAGAACATGGAAAATCCTGTCAACATGAAGGATTATTTCTGGAAGCCCACCAGCCCTCAATCCAAATCCTTCCGAGGAGGGGCTGTCAATATAATTCCGATTGTCTTACTCGCATCATTATAATAATTAAATATTCCAAATGAACATGTTTCGTGTCTCACTTTCGTCAACTAGAGACAATCGGGATAAGCCTGTCAAAATGTAGGATGATTTTGACAATTCCGTCAGCCCTATACCGGTTTCCCCGGGGTGATATCAACATGTCTTCCTGATTTTCTTATTCGCATTATTGTATGATTATGCATTGTAATATTCTAAGAAATTAGGCATTAACCAGCAGTGGATCCACAATCTTAGAAACTGTTTTTTAGCGGGAACACGATTTTCTCGCCTGCTCCCCTGGTCCGAAAGGGGAAATGTCGACCATTATTGAATCCATAAGAATCCCCCCATGGCGGGATTTCATTCGACAACAATCTTCAACCTTAAGAGGGCCCAAGTTTCGTCTATTCTTTTCTCAGTGGTGGGGGAGGGGGATTTGCCCCCACTCCCCTGGATCTGTTTTAAGTTAACGATTGGACCTGTTGGCGCCATTTTCTAATGGTGTTCCACAAAATAATTTTTTACCATCTCCCATCTATCTTTAAAAATACCTGTTGGCAAATCGGAAGAATTTTTTTATATTTAAATGCATTTTTAGTTTCTTTAATCCTTCTTCTTGAATTTGTGACAAGTTGTGTAAAACATACCTGCCATGATGGAATAAAAGGAATCTATAGCATTCTATAAAGTAGGCCTAAAAATGTATGCCTACATGCTATGGTTATCTCTGTTATCCAATCTGGACAAGTATAATTATATTGATTGAATGCAATCCTTTTGGTATTTGAATAAATTTTGTAAAAATACATGTATATCCAGATTTTCTTTTTGTATCAATACACCAGACTTTTCCAGCAACTATTAAATAAGTTGCCCTCTTTCTTAACAGGACAGACATCGAACTTGCTTGACAATTTGTGGTATCCCCTGCCGACTAATGAGGCAAGTCCCATGGTGGCCTTCGCTGTTACCTCCATGTCCTTCTCGGGATGGTAAGTCTTAAGAGATACAACAGAACCCTTCATTATCATCCACCTACTCATCATGATCATCATCATTATTATCACCACCACCATCACCACCACCACCATCATCGTCATCACCATTATCGTCAACAACATAATCCTCACCACCATTATCATCATCATCGTCATCATCATCATTACCATTATCGTCACCAACATAATCCTCACCAACATTATCATCATCATCATCATCACCATTAATATCATTATCATCATCATCATCACCACCACCATCAGCAACATTATCATCACCAACAACATTGTCGTCGTAATTATTACTCAGCTAAAGAATGGGCGGACAAATTTTTTTCGGGCACCTTTTACATAATAGCATGAGAAATGGCGATGGAATAGGCGTAGCGATTATATACCACATGCGCACATACTCCAAAGTTAACATGTTTAATAACACTGATCTAATTCCCAACTCCATCTCTGGATTCACCGAATTGAAGCCAAATATAATGACATGGAATAAAATCATCGGAGCAAATATTGGAACACTCGAATGAGTCAACCATCATAGATTCTCCGAGAGAAGCAAATTAATTATGTAATTGAAAATATTATACAATATGGTTGTTTTGGGCAAGTTCATGGTATATCCCATACATTATTCGATTGTATTAATTATGGAATTGTAAACATGAATTGACATGAAAATGATTTTATTTGATGTTTTGATCCAGAAATAAGATATTCTGAAATCTTGGTTGTTTTCGGTAACGTAACGGTCAAAATAGCTTGGACTTTGTCCTTATCGACACTGTCATTATTTTCCACCTAAAATTTCCACCTGAATTTATCTCATACTTTTCTAGGCAGAGTCTCAGTTTTGTTACGGAAGAGATCAGGAAACCAGAGAAGTAAGTTTGATTTTGATTTATTCGTTTTCTTTAATAGTCAACAAAAGACACTAAAATAGACACTAACATTTCATCTGGTCGTATTTGAGGTCGTAATAACTATTGTCTGTTCAGAGCCAAAAGGGCGTTAACTCATAGACTTTAACAAAGGGTTGGGGCCCTACTGGTCCTCAACAGACCTCCCATTGTTATCTTTGTCATAAAGTAACCAATAAACATGGTTATCTCAGGTCTAGGGGCGTCGCTAGATAACAGTTTCAATCGGAGGGGTTTCTGTGAAACCAAAGTCCCGACAGACAAAGCTGTAGAAACTTACAACAGCCCCGATTTTCCGATTAATTTTTCCGAAAATTCTTTTTTTTTTTAACCGAACATGCCCACGTCAAAAATGGATGTCAAAGGAACGTGTATGTTCAGTGTAGAGCAAGGGTCTGGGAGGTCCCGGATGCGAAACCAAATTAGTGCTCTACTGCCCTTTGGCAAGGTATTAACCCGTATTTCCAAGTCCCTCGCATAGGACTCAAAGCCGCTGAGCGTGAGAGCTCTAGCTCTTAGTATTATGAGACAAAATATGCCATGTCGCAAAAGCGGGGGTAGCAAAACTGTCAACTTATTTCCTCTTTAATAAAAAGACGTAGAAAGAATTATTAAACGTGATAATACTGAACACATATAATTATGTCAGTTTGTTAGCACACTAAACAAAAAATTAGAAAATTGTTAACCATGTAACTTTCTCCGTTTTCAATATTTACACTCCCGGCCCTCCCATAGAAACATCCCGTATGTGACGTCATTCTCTGTTTTGATTGCCATTGCCTTATGTATGGCGCTCAACCTGTCATATGCCACACTCCTGACCCAGCAAGAGTTACTATCCTCACAGCCTATCATCATGGTAAAGAGACATTTTGTTTTCTTTATTTTTGTTAAAAAAAGTGTGAAATCAGATTTCCCGTCTATTGGGCATTATGTTAATTTGCAAAATAGTCAAGACGAATTTCACTAATCTTCTTAAACGTTATCATAGCTCACCTTTACATTATTTCAGCTAACAAAAATTCAACAAAAAAAACAACCTCCCACTCGGTCCTGGCATATACCAAATAATGAACAAAGATTTGTTTATTTTGAAAAGATAACAACCATAATAGTTGGAGAGGCTGTTTGTGTTCCGAGGCTTCATTAGTGTTGGGTTTATACATGCAGGTCTCTTAGACCAACACATACGATGTTCAAGTTAATTCACTGTGAGCTGATTTAAACAAAGTAATGATAATTAGTAATAATAATGATATTTATAATTCAAATTAATTAAAAATATAATACAATTGAAAATAAACGTAAGAAGATAGGAAAAAGGAAGGGTAAGTGAAGAAGAAGAAGAAAAATATTGATGATAGTTATGATAGTAATGATGATATAATGATAAATTCATGTAATAATAATAATAATAACAACCATCACCATCTTCATAATGAAGAATCCTGTATAATGCATATCATAGTGATGATTCTTAATTATGTATGCGCTTCCAAACAAATGTGGATATTATCACCATAGCTTTATAACGTAAAAGGATTATTAACATAAAAGAAAGGATACGATTAAACAGTTTATAAACATATACTTACTCATTTTTTCATCTATCCTTTTATTTGCCAGTTAATCGGACATAAAGTTCTAGGATCATGGTTTCGTCTTGTTCATCTTCCTATTCTGGTTTGCACCCTCTCGGATATCAACATTATCATCTTAATAATCTCAAGGTTAGAAGACATTTTTTTTTAAAATCACTATCCTTTTTGTGGAATTGGTAAATTCACACATTAGAGACGATGGCGAGACACGGTATCATCACCCACAGCTTCATTCCGAATTTATGTAATGTTTCTGACCTGTTTTTTCCCCCTTTAAATCCACTATTATTATTTCCCTATTCATTTCAATATTATTATAAACTGCTCAAGTTATATATATAGACATACCTACCTTACCTAATTATGATGTTAAACACAATCATTATGCAATTTTGTATTCATGAGCTTGCATCGATTTATTTGATATTGTTTTATAATTTGATTGAAGAAACCACATGTTATTTATTTATTTATTTATCAGACTCTACAGTTTCACTGGGTAAATCATTTCAACCATTGTTTGTTATGTATCAGTTTGTATTTTGATTTGTATTCGAAATCCAACCTTTTGTTTCCATAAAGGAATAATAATACTACGTGGGAAAGAGGTGCGCGTAGTCATTATATCAGCCGGAAAGTTTATGCTGGTGAGGAGTTCAGTTCATTTATTTCAATCATAAAACCATATACAAAAGTAACATGAAACAATCATAATCTTATAATATTGGAATTAAGAAATTGGAGACTAAAAAGGAAGTTTGAAAAACTTGTAAGTATAATAGTCCCCTGACATAAATAATAAATAACGAGATTACATGGTTGTACACGTTACGACAATAATAACAATATATAAATAAGATACTACACATTATAGATACACACACACACACACACACGCACACACATGCATGGTACATTGCAAGAAAAAGAAAGAGTTAAGGGAAATAAGAAGAGACCAACTGTCTCTTCAATAGAACTTTAAAGGATGATATAGTTGTGCATAATGTTAGCTTATCAGTTAAATCATTCCAAATCCGGGGACCATTATGTCTAAAAGAGTAAAGCATTAACTGGGTAGAGACCTTTGGATAATGATATTTGATACAGGAACGAGTATTATACGAATGAACAGATTTATTAAGGATAAACATTTGACAAACTCTTTTAGGTACATAATTATTATAAACATTATACATCATAATAGCACTTTGAATTTTATGTATATCATAAATATTTAGTGTTCTTAAGCGAACAAACAGGGGACGTGAATGAGCTTGATAATGGGAGTTTGTACAAATTATTAAAGCTTTCTTTTGAAGTTTATGGAGAGGTTCTAGTTTAGTTGTTCCCACACCGGCCCAGGTGATATTACAGTAATGTAAGTAAGGCAAAATTAAACAATTATACAACATAAACAATACTTTTTCAGGCAGAAATACACGTAATTTACAAAGAACACCAATGTTTTTAGATATTTTGTTAGTTATATACAATCGATGATCATGAAAAGATAAAGTATCATCCAAAAGGATACCAAGAAATTTAACAGAAGAGGACACGTTTAAATTTATATTGTTTATAAATATTTGTACATCATTAATATTGCAAGGATTACTTTTATTATGAAAATAAAGTACACTTGTTTTGTCATAATTTATAATCAATTCATTAGCATTAAACCATTCAACAACCTTTTCTAATTCTTTATTTACTTCTGACATTAATTTATCAAAATCATTATGAGATGCAATCAGGTTTGTGTCGTCAGCAAATAAGACAAAATGAAAAAAAGATGAAGCAGAACTAAGGTCATTTATGTAAATTAAAAATAGGAGAGGACCCAGCATGGAGCCCTGTGGGACTCCATACTGGATCCTCTCTCTGTCAGAAATAAAGCTGTTGTATGATGTGAATTGAATACGATCACTTAAATAGTCCCTGAACCATTCCCAAGCAATACCGCGTATACCAAAATGTTTTAATTTAGTGAGGAGAATCATGGTTAATAACATCGAAAGCTTTCGACAAATCAAGAAACAAGCCTAATGTATGCAATTTATTATCTAATGTATTGAGTATGTAATCATGAAGGTCAATTAGAGCATGTCCACATGATGAGTTTTTTCTAAAACCATATTGAGAAACAGTCAGAAGATTATTTTTATTAATATGATTAAAGAGCCTATTATAAATTAATTTCTCCAGTATCTTAGAAAAACAGGGGAGTAATGTTATTGGTCGATAGTTAGAGAATATGTGGGGATCACCTTTTTTAAATATGGGTATGATTTTTCCTACTTTAAAATTCTTGGGAACTTTTCCTGACAAGAAGGAAAGATTACATATAAAACAATTGGTTTGACAATGAAATGTATAACATGTTTTATAATGAATTGACTTATTCCTTCAAAATCTGTGCTCTTGGTTGAATTGAGCAATTTGACAATATTCAAAACTTCTGTTACATTGGTAGGATGAAAAAATATTGATTTGCTACAAGGATCTCGTAAAAATGAACTAAAATTGCATTTCGGTTTCTGAATATGTTGAGATTTTAGTTTTGTAGCAATACTAGAAAAATAAGAATTAAATTCATTTACAATCAATTGACGATCAGTTAACTTGTCCTTATCTTTAAGAAAATAATTAGGAAATTGGCATTTTCTTCTCTTTCCTAATAAATCATTAATAACTTCCCAAGTTTTAGACATATTATTCCTATTCTTCTGTAATAAATCACAAAAATATTTTTTTCTTACAGACTGTAGGATTGAGTTTAATTTATTTCTAAATTTTTTATATTTACATTCATTGCTGTCGTTTCTTTTCTTACAAAATGTTTTATATAATCTATACTTTTTATTAATCTTTTTTAACAGTGAAGGGGTTATCCAAGGTTTTCGTGGCAGTTTTCTTTTCTTCACTTTACGAACAAAATTGTTATGTTAATACACAGTTTTAAATATGTTTAAAAATGAATTATAGGCCTCATCTACATCACAAGAAAAAAATACTTCATTCCATTCTAAAACAGAGGATCCGTTTTCCTTATGTGGAAAAATGATGAGGGTCTATGACAAGGACTAATAGAAAGGTTGGTTATTTGGAAAATAGGTAGATGGTCCGTTATATCACTATAGAAAATACCAGAGTGAATGTCTTTAGTGACTACATTTGTCAAGATATTATCGATCAAAGTGACAGACTTCTTACAAATTCTTGTAGGTTTGTCAATTAATGGGCGAAATGAGTTGTTATACATAATATTTACAAAATCATCAATGCATTGAAGCGAATTATATTTAAGTAGATCAATGTTATAATCTCCCATTATATAAACTGATTTATTTTCTAAAGATATTTTTTCAAGACGAGCATTCATATTCTCATTGAAATCACAAATGGGTTTATTAAGGTCTCTGTAAATTATATACCAACAATTATGTTTTTACAATTATCCAATATGATTTCAATAAAAAGATATTCACAGAGAGTTTCAGGTAAATAAATATCATCTCGAACTTTAGCATCAAATAAATCATTAACCAGGAGTGCAACCCCTCCACCTCTCCTACCTCGTCTGTCATTATGATAAAATGTGTAACCATCCCTATTAAATAATAACATTGTGTTATCGTGAATCCAGGTTTCACTAAAACCATATATAGAAAATTTTAAGTTAAGTTGACTAATAAACTGATCAATAGCGTCAAAATTTTTATTCAAACTTCTAGAATTAAAGTGGAGAATGCTAAATTTTTGTTTATAGTTATTAATTAAATCTTGGTTCACATTAAAATCAACAGGTAGCCAGTACTTAATGGGATTATTAGATGTGAAAAAATTATCATCTGGATCAATATCATTAAGCGACCCATTTTCATCTGTATCAAGCCTTGTTGAAAACATATCAAAGTTCATATCATTATTAGTAATATCATATTGCACTTCAGAAAACATACATTTAAACTCTGCATCATTTACTTGATTGAAAGGAAATACATGCTGAGATATATCCATACAGTTTCAATAGCACACAATCACACTTCATGCACACATTCACGCACACCAAGATAAGATATACAAATTACAAAATAGCAGATATAGCAAGTTAACACAAAAATATAATGAAAAAAGAAATACAATTAACTCAAAGTGAGAGGAATAGGTCATTAACCTAGGTTGTAATTCAAAATATAAAAAAATTAGACTTACATAAAATATTGGAAAATATTGATGACATGTCTTTTTTTCAAGATATCAAATAGGTAACTTCAAGAAAGACTTGTACATTATCTTCATGCAGGTAGAATAAAATGTTCTTCATCATTTCATCAGTTTTCATGTGATTTTGTATTTTAAAAAATAGGATTTTATTTTTAGTTCCTTGTTGCAGTATTTTGCTAAACATTTCCCGTGGGCGAAATTAAATTGTGTAGGGCAACCCACCCCCGTTTTTTTTATACATATTTTTTTTTTACATGGGGTACATCTTGAAGATGATACAAGGGATGATGCTATGTCGATCTTTTAGTAAAAAGATATGTTTTCTATTTGCCTTTATTTCACATATACTCCATGCCATCAGTGCTGATCAGAATAGATTTCTTTTATTTTGAGTCAAGTTTGTGGGGTATATTCAGGGGCGGATCTAGCTTTTTGCTAAGGGGGGGGGGGGGGTTTGACCAAAATAATGACGATGCGGAGCATCGTCCACGAGCCGCGAAGCTGCGAGCCGATTTTTTGGGGGGTGTTTATTTGAACCCCGTAAGTGATGTTTTCCTGGCATCTATTAACACAATGGAGACCATAAAAAGCAGTGCAAGATAACGTCTTTTTAAATCAAGTAACAGTTAAATACACAGTTATATCCAGAGTTATCATGTGTTTGGTTAAGTTACCAGATGAGTTGAATATCTTCTCACAATATTTGCACTTGAAAGGGTTTCTCTCCAGCGTGCGTTCTTTTTTCTTCTTTTTTTTTCTTTTTTTTTTCTTCTTTTTGTTCCCTTTTTTTTTTTTTTTTTTTTTTTGGGGGGGGGGGGGGCCGCCCAAGGGGGGGGGGTTTAAACCCCTAAACCCCCCGTAGATCCGCGCCTGTATATTGTACATCGGCCCGTTGATATCAAGTATTATTTATACACAAATATTAACCTAGAGAAAGAAAGGTTTGAACGTGTAGCACAATAACAAAATTACCGAACTATTTTGTTTGTCAATAATGAAAATGAATACAACATATAGATATAACAATGTGCATGTTTATATCGTAAGAATACTAAAAGCCTTACCATAAATATGTTGGAATTATGGAATGATTTTGATATCATTTCCACCTTGTGCTACATGGTTTTACATGATACATTTAGGAAACCAGGGAGATGGGAGTGATAATATCTCTGGAGATCCAGAAATGCTGCATTTACCTCATATGTCTTTTTTTCTAGGATGTTTTTCTCGGCTGGCCGAGAGGGGCAGGCCCCTAGTCTATGGGGAATGCTTAGTCTCAGACACAGCTCCCCATCTCCAGCTATTCTTGTTATGGTGAGGTTGTCTCTGGTTCTTTTTTTTGTGTGTGTGGAGGAGGGGGGGGGGGGTAGGATTAGGAAATTCAGCGGGTTTAAGTTTTAGATTAACCTTTTTTTTAGGGGGGAGAGGTGAGGTCTTTTTAGCCTTTTCAATTTTATTAGTCTCTTCGTGGATGCGAATGATATAGTTTAATGGGCTCTTAGGATCTGTCCTTCTCTGTACTCTGTTTCTCTTTGTAGCCGCGGTTATATGTATCACACTATTACACATTTTAACACGGTGTTTTAACAAAGTCAATCATTTTGAAAGTGTTTTACATTCTATCAGTACTCACGCGGTGAGATATAAATCTCAATTCTTTCTGAGGGCGATGACATGTGTCGCGCCGTTACACAATGACTAAAAATGGAACACAGTGTGACAAAACTGTAACTCTGTTCTTTCCGAGAAGGTTTATCCGCAACTCATTCTACTTGTCATTTGATTATGAAATTAATAACAAATATAACAAATAATATATGTTATCATACTTTAAAATGCCCGCATGTAACCTATTGAGCGTGTCGAAACAATATCAGCTACTATTTTCAGCTTACATGGGTAATGGGTTACCCTGTCAACATTTATTTTGTACTGTCACTGGTATACACTCTATGTTGTAAATAAGTTTATACTTGACTATGGGTATGTTTATGCTCAACTTTTTCTGGCCAGAATCAGGCATTTGTTACGCGTTTAGTTCAAAACACGATTGCGTCCTGGAGGAGCCAGAGAAGTAAGCATAAACAGTACACCGTGGAACTGCGATTACGATGAGCGTTTACGATGTGCGTTTCAAATCGCTCATTCTGCCTTCAAAATTGAGCTTAAACGCACCCTATGCTAATAATATCATTTTTTTTCCAGCTGCCCATCGCCCTCCTTCTCCTGCTCGTGGACATCACTCCTGTCTTGTCCACCCTTGGTCCATTCCAATGGCTTACCAGTGCGATGGTGGTAGCGACCCTTCCTATCTATAGGATACGATACCCAAACCTGGAACGACCATTTAAGGTATAATACAGATTTTATGATTATGTTTCTCAAATCTCAACAAATGTTATTACTTTACCTTGACAATGTATCAATCAGATTATTTGTTTATCATGTTGTATTCAGTTTGGAAAGTAAACTTGGAAATGATCTTAAAGCCCATCTGTACTAGTTTACAGTATAGGGATTAGACCACTCTGCAAGGTGACTGACAGGTGGTTATCTCATCAAATCAGCTCTCAATAATTAACATAAGAAAAAGAGGATCATGGGGGACCAATGGTCACCGATTAGGCATTGTTTTCTATATAGAGGGAGCAAGTAGCTACAAGTAATACAGTGGGCCTTTAAAGATAAATAGTTCAATCAAATCAAATCAAATCTAATCACATTTCTCTTGCAGGTTCCTCTGGTATTTCCCTTCATCTACATTCTCTACTGTATATTTCTGACAACGCTAGCCGTCTACAACAACCCCCGTGTACTGGGCTTAGTTCTTTCTATCATAGTCCCAGCTTTCCCGCTTCAGATCATCCTCGTCAGGTTCCAAAGACCTAGAAGATTTCTTAGAGCAGTCGGTGAGGAAACAGCCTTTAAATTTATTTGTTTTTATCATTTGATTTATATTTATGATCTTTAGAAAAAGAAGTATCACGGTAGCATTCATTTTTGCTCGTCATTTTCGTGATCAGTTGTATTGCCAATAACAATCGTAATCGGGGCCTGCTCATTTTAAATCTAAAGAGAGTGTGTGTGTATTGGGTTTTTACAGACGTGTTTTAATCAGATATGATTATTTACGTCTGGGGATCAACCTTTAAACGTCACCATCCGAAAAACGTGACTCAGTTTCGAACCTGCGTCCTCGCCTGAATCAGTTTGTAACTTCCACCGTTAGCTGGATTACAGGCGCTCGCCAAAACGCTTAATCTATTATATTCAGACTCAACTTGAGGAGAAAATATTATCCACATTGAAACAATCAATCATGATTGTATCTATAGCCTTCATTGATAAGGGATTAAACATTAATATTTCAACTTTATTCCCTTTTAGGACATGTGACCCGTTTTCTCCAGAAGCTGCTTCTGGTTGCTAAACCCGATGATAATGGACAAGCCACAAACTTTTAATCGGAGAATGGAACAGACTGGTGCTTCTCTAGGAAACATCCCTTTTAACACACACACGCCATGACATGCTCCATGATTTTCACAGAAGCTACATCTGACTATAAAATATGGTGGCATTGAGCAAAGTTATACATTGAAGTTCAGAAAGGAACGAAATGGCGCTACTACAACTTCACGTCTTAAAATTGATTGATGATCAGGGGCGTAGACAA
Source organism: Strongylocentrotus droebachiensis (assembly GCA_035222895.1). Taxonomy (NCBI): domain Eukaryota; kingdom Metazoa; phylum Echinodermata; class Echinoidea; order Camarodonta; family Strongylocentrotidae; genus Strongylocentrotus; species Strongylocentrotus droebachiensis. The sequence continues at coordinate 29,859 of JAVYIG010003901.1, forward strand.
CGGGGGGGATGAGGGGGATGCATCCCCCCACCTCACAAGGTGGGGGGGGGGGGATGGCATGTACAATCATCCCCCCAGGTTTTGGGGAATGATATTTGCTTACTTAATAAGTCATAATGATGATAATAATAGTAATAATAATAATGATAACCATTATAATATTAATAATAATAATAATTATGATGATGATAATAATAATCCTCATCATTATTGTAATTGTGTTTATTGTTATTAGCCGCATTCACACGGTGAAAGCCAATTCAGACGGTAAAAAAAAGAAAATCTTACAAGTATTTTGTGGTTATCTTGTGGTTTGGAAACCACAAGATAACCACAAGATTAAACAGGCGCGGATCTACGGGGGGGGGGGGTGTTTAGGGGGTTTAAACCCCCCCCCCCCCTTGGGCGGCCCAAAAAACAAACAAAACAAAAAAAAAGGAAAAAAAAAGAAAGAAAAGAAAGAAAAAAAGAAAGAAAAAAGAACGCACGCTGGAGAGAAACCCCTTTCAAGTGCAAATGTTGTGAGAAGATATTCAACTCATCTGGTAACTTAACCAAACACATGATAACTCTGGATATAACTGTGTATTTAACTGTTACTTGATTTAAAAAGACGTTATCATGCACTGCTTTTTATGGTCTCCATTGTGTTAATAGATGCCAGGAAAACATCACTTACGGGGTTCAAATAAACACCCCAAAAAAAATCGGCTCGCCGCTTCGCGGCTCGTGGACGATGCTCCGCATCGTCATTATTTTGGTCAACCCCCCCCCCTTAGCAAAAAGCTAGATCCGCCCCTGAGTCATCCCCCCCCCCAGGTGTACGAACCTGTCTACGCCACTGTTGATGATCATGGTAATATTCAGGAGCCGACTAGGACTGACAAATAGGCCGGAACTTCGAAGCGACTGGCCTACCTTTTAATCAATCAAATCGGAACTCCAACCACTAATCGGCCCGCCATCGACCCTAAAGACATATGCCTACCAGTTATTGTGGAATACTATTCTTCCGATTTTCAGTCAACCTATAATGACGATGATGATATTGACGATGCTGATGATTGTTTCTTAGTACGTATCCCGCCAGAATACTCGACTGCAGAGCGGTCATGCCGCTTGCTAATATTTAGGCTTGACAGAATTCCGTCAGGGCTTTCATTCGAATGGAAAAGACATCTGCTATTTTAAAAGACTTCTGAAAAGGATATTAGATCAATATTGCAGGGCTAAAATTCCTTAGTCCAATGCAGTATATGCTGCTTTTTAACATTAAACAAATCTCCGACAAAAGGGGTACTTTTTCGCGCGACAAACTCCTGCCCGCCTTTTTCACACCGGAGATGGGAGCTTTCAAAAAGAGGGAACATTCATACGCGTACCCTAAATTACACTGAGTTAATTGGGAGGGGGAGGGGGTGGGGTGGTGGGGAGGGGGGGGGGGGCGGCGGAGCCGGGCTCCCAATACATGGACAAAAAAATAGAAAGACATTTAACATCTCGATAAGGGGAGGGGAGGGGCGAATTCAGAGCATTAGGGGCTACGTTTATACTTATATTTTCACTAGCAATAAAGAAATGAAATGGTTCATATTATTCCATACAATTTCTTGTCGTCTTGTGTCATATTTTTCGTATAGCGTTTTATCAGACTTGCGTGACTACATACGAGTTAACTGACTATAGGATGAGGATGACTGCGCATTCAATTTCAACGAAGCCCCGGTCACTCGACGGCGTCAGGAATTACATTTTATTTTTATTTCTTCATCGATTTTTTTTAGTATTTTGGACTATTTAACAACGCTATTTATAAAGTATATAATTGGGACGCGGAATCACGAGGGGGGGGGGCAGAACTAGGTCGTGCCCCTTTAAAAACTCAATCAGACATACATTGTGCATGAATAATGCTGGCCCCTAATTTTAATCGTTTCGTGTGCCCCTTTAATTTTCCAACCTAAAGAGGCATCTGAATATAAATACACACACGTATAAAGAATTGTTTTGGGCTTGTCAGAGATATTTTGTGATAGCCAGGTTTGCCCCCACCCCGGAACTGGGTTTTGAGATCGGGTGAACATTTTCAATACAGATTTTTACTAGGGGCATGGAATGCACGGAGACAAAGACAATAAGACATGTTCCCCGCCCTCCTAATCGAATGAAAAAAATGAGAGAGAGAGAGAGAGAGAGAAAGAAAAAAGGTAGAGACAGAGAAAAAAAATAATGGGTAGATGGCATTAAGCATGTTTGGATCAGCGGTAGAGCATTTGCCTCGTGTACCCGAGGTCCAAGGTTCGATATCCATTCTTTATTTCAATCTTATCCACTTTTGCAAAATGTCAAAAACTTTCCAAAGAATCGAACCTGGACCACCGAGGTCAGAAACTTAACGTTAGTGTCAGTTACTATCTGGGCCCTCCTGGTGACAGCAGGCCCAGATAGCTCTTAACCCTAACTTGGCTCGGTGAAGAAAAGAGACAAAATCTATGGCGTTAATCATGTTTGGATCAGCGGTAGAGCATTTGCGTCGTGTACCCGAGGTCCAAGGTTCGATATCAACTCTTTTTCTTTTTGTTATCTTACGTTTTTGCCGCAATGAACTGCAAAACTGTAAAATCTTTTCAAGGAATCGAACCTGGGCCACCAATGTCAGAAACTAAACGATATAGGCAGTTGCAGGGGCGAAAGCAGGATTTTTTCAAGGGGGGGGGGGGTTAAAATCGGGCTCAAAATTTCGCAACGAAATCGCGCCGCTCAAGTCGCTCAGTGGGGGGGGGGGGCTGGGGGTGGTAAGCGGACACTTTTTTTTTTTGGAGTCCACAAAAAACGACTCAGCCAGCCGCTGAATAAGCGGGGGGGGGGGGGGGGGGGGGGGTCATCTTTTTTAGGTCAGCCAAGGGGTGGGGTTTTAGGTTTTAGGTTTTTTTAGGGAGGTTTACACACATAAAAATACCAAAGGGGAGGGGGGGGGGGGGTTGGGCAGTTGATATCTAGTCGCTTCTGTGGACATTTGGATTTTGGTCCAGATATGTAGATCAGTGAGGAGGGCGCCACTTGCCTTAAATCATGAGATATGCTCGTTCTTGCTTCTTCTCGTTCTCCTTCTTCTCCTTCTCATTCTTCTCCTTCTCATTCTTCCCCTTCCTCTTCATCTTCAATGTCCCTTTTCCCACTTTTTCTTTGTTTGAATTTGACTTTTCACGTTTGCTCCCCATGTATATTACCGATGATCAGGTAACCTTTCAAGGTAGTATTTTGGGCGATCTTGATCAATAATTACATTCTTTATATTGTCCACACTTTAGGTACTACATTCTACATGGCAGATCGATAACCTGACATTTGGCAGGCATTTATAATTTTTGCACTAATAGATTAACTGTTCTGTATTCCAGCGGTGGCATTCTGAAAACATTATTTGTTGTTAGTGAGATGTACTTTAAAGCCCCTCTCAGTAAAGTGTTGAGAGCCCCAAAAATTTGATGGCAAAATTTCACTTAAAATGTATCACAATGTGAAAGAGGATGTCATTTAAAGGTAGGCGTTACTACTGCAGCTAGAAGGGATTAGATCACACAGCGAGCCATCGAGGTCACTGTGACAGGTGGCTATCTCATTAACTCAGCTCTCATTTAACATAAGAAAAAGAGGATCATGGGGGACCAACAGGCACCGATTTGGGAAGTTTTCTATATAGAGGGAGCAAGTAGCTACAAGTAGGACAGTGTGCCTTTAAGACACATTTCTGAAAGGATTTGATTTTTAAAAAAAATGTGTTTGAACTCGAATATTGATGAAAGAATACAAATTCTGCATACAACAGAAAACCCAAAGTATGTATTCTTTTATCAATATTTGCCTTTTTTTCGGGGGGGGGGGGTGGAATCTTTGCAGAAGGTTGTCTTAAATCAATGACATCCTCTTTCACATCATACAATTTAAGTGAAATTTTGCCATAACATTTTTGGCAAATTTGGGGCTCGCAACACTTTAGAGGGGCTTTAAACTGTAATAACACAATCTATATCAGGACAAGCCATAAGTTAATGTTTTGCACATACCAGCCATACCTAAAATTCAGAGAGATCTGTGCAGGTAACCAATGCTAAGTGTTTATTCTGCACATATTCAATTCGGTAAGACAATTATATAAAAGACAACATATTTTCAGAATACCATTCCTGCTTGTAATGTACAATAATTAGACCAAACAACAACATAGATATGATATTTCTGATATACTTTATTTGAAAATATCTTGGCATCCTCCTTTCCTTTTCAGAAACACATCTTTACAACATTCATATCACTATAATATATTATACACAATTAACATAGTACATGTTATTACTACAATGTATTTAAAACATAAAACAATACATTGAGGACAAGAGATATATATGCTGTATATACATACACAGTATAGCATGTTGACATTGCATTTCATGTATATTTTCATTATTTCTTTTAAATAAGAATTTAAAAACTTGTAAGGTCAAATAAGTAATTACTTGTCATGCATAAAGTACTTGTATTTTCAGCTGAAAAACCTCAAATGCTACATTTGAATGATTCATAGCTGTTCAAGTATTGACAGTCTAAAAAAAATTGTTCAAACAATCAATATGCATTGGTTACGGGTACATACGTGGTGAAAATGGTGTTTTTCTTTTCTTTCACCTGATCATACGTTACGAGCTGTAGGAAAATAATCATTAAAATGTAGAGGTGTCTTACAAATAATAAAAGATTGAAAAGATTAGACTCCTATATTCAGACCATCAACATGTTTCATTACAATCATAAACATCTTAACAGTCAGAGAAAAAAATGAACCATTCATTAATTTTGAGATAATTCCCAAGACCCTTTTATGAGATTATCTATGATGTCAACATGGTTAGACTCCACCATATGTATATTTGATATTTGACTGATTATCAGACTGATCGAAATTCATTTTGCAATAGTACAAAATATTGCATGGGGTCAAGATTACCATACAAATAATAGACATTAGTGATGGCGTTAGTACGGATTATCCCTACAAGGTAACTTTGGAACAGTCTGATAGTTTTAGACTGTTTCCATGTTACCGAGGGTGGATAATTACACTTCCGCCCGATATAATAATTAATCATTCAAAGGGGACAACCCCCTCCCCCAAAGAGAAGAATTCAATAAACAGAAAAAAATGGAGTAAAAACTGAACCTGCATGAATAAAGTTAATATCTGCTTCAATAATGAAGACTGCCTCATAAAAAAGCTGTTTTAGTAATTAAAAAAAAGTTGAACATACAGACAGAATAACCTGGATTATAGTTATTGAAATTCTAAATTCCTATCACTCAGAAATGCCTTTATGTCATTACTATAATTCAATGATCGACAAATTTCAAATTTCTTTCAGTAAATGATGTCATTTATAGAGAAAACTGTGTTGTAACAAATATCAAGGTCAAACTTAACAGCATGGAATGCTAAACAACTAAAACTAAACATTGGTCAGTTATTTTATTTAATATTTATGATTTCAATACATGTACATGTTTATCTGTTGAAGTTAGTAAAATGGCAAGTTTTGCTTTATGGGAAAGTTGAGTTTATTATTTGTTGATTGGTTCATGCTATATCCTCTAAAAACTGTAGCAGCTCAAATTCCAGATTAAAACTTAATTTAGACCAGAAGAGCATATTACCTTTGTTTAGGATTGAAACAGATTTTAGAACATTCAGTAGGATTTATGACAGAGATTTAGTCAACTTTATCAGATTTTTAATTTTCACAGTTATAAAAAGCTACATATATAGCAGAGGTCTTTAAAGCCCCTCTGCACTAGTTTGACCAGGAGGGATTAGACCTCCCTGCATGGTCACTGACAGATGTTGAGCTCATCGAATCAGTTCTCTTAATTAAGAAAAAGGGGACCATGGGGGCCCAATGGTCACCGATTAGGCATTGTTTGCTATATAGAGGGCGTAAGTAGCTATAAGTAGTGCAGAGGGGCTTTAAATAATGACATGAAGTCTTCACTTGTACCATCTTAAATATCAGTAGTGTTGCATAAGCATCATTTGCCATTTCTTACAGAAGTTATTTTCTCTAGGACTATGATCCCATTCAGGAAAATATTCAGGAAAATCATCGTCTGAATCGATCTGCACATTTCAGTCAAAGCTTTTTCTCTATAATTCCATGGTCCACTTTCTCATAAGAGATGATCACCGCCACTTGGCAAGTCCTCCACAGGCTCACTTTGTAATCACGCCCTACCTGGCAGTCTCCACTCCTATGATTGCTGATGGTGGCGATCTAATGTTCGTTGCGGTTCTAACCCATCATTCGATCATGTCACCTCTATGTCTCCTATAGCGCCAGTCCCTCGAATGATGGCCCTTCCTCTGCACTCTCCTGTTTATTCCTAAGATGGTCGATGGTGTTGTTGTAGTGCTTGGTGATTTGTTCCGTCTCATCGTTGTCCTCAAGGTTTGGCATGTCCTCTCTGATCTTGTCCAGGAGTTGGTTCAGCACCTGGATGGTGATCTGAAGAAGACCAAAGCAAGAACAAAACAGAGTTCACTACAAAGTAACTAAGGAAAGTCTATCTTTGTCATTTTTGGCTGTTTTTACATTAAAGGGACTTGGTTACATCGTTCAGATGCCTCTATATACCATTCCAGACATTTAAGTGTTGAAAGATTTTTAAAAGCCTGTCTTATGTCTTATTTTCATGGAAAAATGGTTGGGATCACTGTTAGAGGGTGTTGTACAGTGATACCTTGAAAGAAAACCATAAATATCTTTGTGGTTTGAGAATTGTTTGCCTTTTAGATGGTAAGTTTAGTAGAAGGAATGTAATAAGCAACATTTCATACACAAATTACACAGTTTTTTCATCAAACTTCAACAATGTTACTGAGTCACTTTAAACCCTCGTACGGATATGCAGGAGTAAACCGTGGCGCGTTTTTTTTTAATGACAAACGTGAACTTCATACGCTTTACATTTCTGTATCTTAAACACAGAGCTAAATGACTAGGTGTAGGACCTTTGTTACGCGCAGTTGCCTTTGGCCGGTTTCTTTGCGGCGGTTTCCTGCATTATATCTGAACGAGCCAGTCACACAGCAGATTCCTGTCATTCCTAGAAAATTTGACTTATATATTAAATGAAATTACAAGTTATGCAAACCGCTGCTGAAGTTAATTGCTACCTTCCAATAAAAGTCCTTCTGACCAATCTTGATTTATGTTTTGGAATTTGATTATAGCTAATCCTGGTATTAAAGCTACATGTCAAACAACAGTGGCATTTTATGAACCACAGCTATATCTTGTCATGGTGGTCACTGCAGTAGACAAATCAGTCAGATCAAATCATTTATGGTATTGCATGAAAGTTCAATCATCTGACAAGTTCATGTTGGTCTTACCTGATCATTACCACGTTCATAGAAGTAGATGTATCTGTTGAGGATCTCTACAAAGAGTTGCACCTGAACAGTAGGGTCCATGCATTGGTTGGCAATCCTCAAGGCTTTCTTGAGACACTCTGCTACTCTCTTACCATCATGGATCTACAAGAAATGGAGATAAGAAACATCATAGACTGGTTAAGAGCTAAACCTGAACAGTAGGGTCTGTGAACTGTTTGGCTTTCTTGAGGCACTATGCAACCCACTTGCCATTATGGATCTAAAAGATATGGTGACAAAGACACTGGACCGAACTTGAACAATGGTTGGCAATCCTCAAGAATTTCTTGAGGCACTCTGCAACTCTCTTGCCACCATGGATCCACAAGAAGATAATAGGACAAATATGCAGGTTCACAGTTGGAACAATGCTCATACCAGTGATCGGATATTTGCTCTGGACTATATTTCATCAAAAATGTAAGGAAAGTGTCTAGTAGAGTTTACAGTTAAAGTTCAGAAATTGACTAGTGTTGAATATTGAAAATAGAGCAATTGTCACAGCATATATGATCATTAGAAAACAGTATATCTGGAATTGCAAAGTGTGTGTGATTTTAGCTGTCCAGTTTGAAAATAAAGCCATCGATCCCAATGGGTAGGTGATTGATCATTTATCTTAATCAAAAGACATCAATATAAACAATGGCTTGAACTCCAATTCCACTATCACAGTATCACAGGATATCTGATCATGATGCAATTTTTCTCAAAGCCTGTTCGTCTTCATATCGTAATGTATGCAGTGGCCTTTATAAGAGACCTATAAAGCCACAAGGACATAGGTTCCAGTCTCACCTCTTCACCATTGCTCTCCGTACTCCTTCCCGACCAGAAGAGATGGGAGCAGACGCCGACCCCGCGGCACTGGTCAGGCTTCTTGAGTAGCTTGGAGGCCGCGAGGGCGCACTGCGTCCGTAGGGGTTCGTGGTTCTCCTCTCCGAAGCAGCTCATGCGCTCGAAGGTAGCAATGATGAGGGTGATGGCCGCCAGCTGAGCCTTGGAGTCGCTGATCTCATCTTCATAGAGGGAGAAGGCCTGCAAGAGAAAGGTAAAAGTAAACAATTATAAAGCACACACCACAATAAGTTCCTATGCATCAAGAAGAGTAGGGGAATTTTAAGGAAGCATTTTCAAAGCTTTTATACAGAACCAACCGCACGTTTAATGACAAGACTACAAGAAAAATTGCTCATGAAATAAACAGTATTATTCCATAATTGGAATTTTTTTTCATCATGATTTCATACTTTCACATGTCAGATTCAACATTCCCTCTGACGGACAGTCTTCAGAAAAAAGGTTCAATCAAATGGGATATTGAAATATATATGTTGGCGGGTGATTGCTTGGGAGGCCAAGCTCTAATTACACATTCTTTACAGTCAAATGAAGTGTATTGCCCTAAATATTAGCCTATTCTGAACTAACATCAACAGGTATTACTATTTCATAATAAAAAGTTGACCTAAACTGGCATTTTTAATCTGGTTGTACTTGAATCATTCCATGATATGTTGCAACTCAGCTAAAGCAAGGGTTTTATGACAAAGTGCCTAGCATTATCCTTGCTAGATAAAAGATCAAAGTAGATACATGTGTAAAACCAATAGGCTACACATCATACACCATGGCAAGACCGTTCGTTACCTGTGACATGAACTCGTAGGCGACCGTCTCATGGTTCTCAAAGCCGATCTCTCCGGCAGCGAGTGCACCCTGTAGGAACAGTCGTAGAGGAAGCTCCGCTAGCTCGGCCTTGATCAGCGCTGTGATGGTCTGATGGCAGAACGTGAAGATCTTCTGACATTTCTTCTCCCACTTATCATCCTGGTGGATCGAAAGAAGAGAAAACAGGTGAGATTACTGGAGGTTGATGAGTATCCATAATCAATACATACGGTAAGATGTATTGAACAGTTGATATATAAGATTTACAAATACAAAAGCATGAGTATAACTTACAATCTTTTATTCATACAGTGAGTAAGCAAACTCCTGCAGTTCTGATTGATATTTTAGGCTAAATTACTCTGAATATAAACATGGATGTAAACAGACATGACTACAAGCAGATGAATACAGAGAGAGAGAGAGAGAGAGAGAGAGAGAGAGATGTGTACTGACAGAGCAAAATGCCTGAAGGTAAGACTGAGATACAGAGATAAAGAGAGATGTACATGTATACATACAAAAAGATATCTAGACTTAGAGACAGATACAGACATACATAAAGGAAATGTATACAGACAAACAGATAGACATACTGACAAATATAGAGACAAATTAGTCAAGTCTTCAACCAGTTTCCTGAATATATTGTTAGGAATACTGAGCAACAGCGTGAAAGACAATGAATACCAACTAGGAGTGTCGTGGCTGAGTGATTTAAGGCGCTTGACTGGAGATGCGAAGGCGAGGGTTTGAACCCTGACATGCCACAAATATCCTTTGGCAAAATATTAACTTGCACTTGCTACTCTCCACCTAGGTGTTAAATGGGTACCCGGTAGGATGTGATCGTCATTGTTGGTCAAACAGTTTTTGAGCGTCAAGTAACGCCTGGCTGGAATGCTCCCCAGGGAGTGGAGATTGTGCACACAGTGTGTGTGGGCAAGTATTGAATCCAATGACCGGGGTAATAGTATATCTGTAAAGCGCTTAGACACATCATAGATGTATTAAGCGCTATATTAAAGCGGAATGTTATTAATATTATTAGAAGAGATAGAGACAAGATAAAGAACAGGGAACCTTACAGACAAATAGACAGACATAATTATACAGGCACAGCGGAGCACCCCAATTTGCATATCATTAGCGGCCCGTTCTATTTGAATAACCAACGGACATCTGCGTGAATCCGAACATGTGTGTGCTAGAATGTCAAATCTTAAAATTCGCGTTGCGCCTTTATTACTGCCAATATCGCTATGAAACTTTCCATACTAACTAAAATTATTATGAATTTTATGTCAGTGAAATAAATACGAAATTCCATGGAATAAAACTCGAGATATTAATGTGTTTTGAGCTTCGCCCCTCGAAAAACACGACGTCTACTTTATAATGTGATGACCCTATCAAGCAATGCACGAAGTAGAGACTTGGTATGAATATTCATTAGGGTTGATTCCATACATGGGCGAAATTTTCGCTTCTCCGCTGTATTTTTGTTGGTTATAACGTTCTTTTTCATGGGGCTTCATTTTTAAAAGTTGTAGTCAGCGAACTCATTGAACATGACGTCATCGATCTCAGCGATGTACTGCGCATGCGTCTTAGGCCCGGTGCAGGCCAGATCGAAACAGCTGAGCAATTAGCGTGCACGTGTGCAGTCGGCTGGCAAGACATGTATCGCCAACGCACACGCGAGGTTCAGACATGACACACATTTGAATGTATGGGACTGGTCAAACAATTTTGCAAAAACGAAGGATTATTTTTGTTCGATGAGATTCGGACATTGGGGTATGTTTTTCTCTGTTACGACCCTATCAAGCAACTATGAAAAGAGATATTTCACAAGGATTGAGATTATTAAATTTTCTTTCTGTTCATACGAGGCAATTCTTTCTCGCTCTAAAAGAAATGGTGAATTTTACAGTGATTTTGTATCTCATTTTTTTTCGTTTTTGTTCGTCAAAACTATCCCTTAAATTTCACATTTTCTGTGCATCAATAACTCTTTTTATATACACGAGTGTCTTGCAAATTTATTAAATACTTGATTTAGTAGCTTTGATTGGTGATATTCATCACATTAATGAAGAATTTGTCTTCGAAATTTGTTTACTTTTTTTTGCATCGATCGGTACACAATTGTTGATTTTATGCAAATGATGTTTACTGGACGAGAGTCGATCGCACGGTAATTGGGGTGCTCCGCTGTGCCTGTATAAACAGACAAACACACAAACAGACAACTCACCTCTTCACCCAGTTCCTTGTATGTGAAAGCTAACCTGAATGCAGAGAATGTTAGGGGTGGTAATGTGTACTTTATCCTCTTGTTCCCTCCTACTCCAAAGTGTTTTCTTGCTGTGTTTAAAATCTAAAATAAAAAAAGAGAGCAGATTCAGCAGAAGGCAACAATTAACCATAAGCTTGAGTTCTGGAAATGATAGAAAATAAATTCTCACAGAATCCGTCAAAAATAACACTGAATGTTTAAGATTTCAAATAAATGACATGTCATGTGCGAAACGAATTTGGAAGAAATATATAGGGGCTGAGGATGAGCATGGCAAGATAAGGAAATCGAGGTAAGTAGGCCCGACACAATGTGCGTAACACAGGTCACTATGTGCAAATGAGAGTTGTGGTTTTTATTGAAGATGATTTCCAGCAAGTTTATGTGAGGTTGTTTTTATTTTAATGGTTCAAACAATCCATCTACTGCAGGATATACAAACCAGAATGAATTATGTTCTCTCGAAATACGATGCCCATACCAAAGCTCGAGATTAGATTTAAGCAGGGAGATCTCCCTGCTTTAAGCATGAACAAATTCTGTAAGTTGTTTTTTTTCCCTTAGAAAATTGGCACAAAATACATAGAGCAGTACATTTTTAAATGACAAGTAGTACTTGCACAAATGCTGAAACAAAACAAATCAACCCCCTCTCAAAAAACAAAATCAAGACAGGAGTAATGGGTCAATTTCTTTTCATTTTGATGTTCCAAAATCTAACCGTACATGTGCATTAGTTCTTAAAGGTAAAGACCAGTAATGGTCATGCGATTGCATTGTGAAAGAAACGTTGTGGAATCGATCAGAAAAGGTTGATCATCTAGCATCTAGCATCTGCAAGGTTCTGGAATCATCAAAATGATAAGAAATTTGGCCCATTCTTCGTAAAGTTACAAGCACTATACACAGAAAGATGTATATGGGACTACCCTATCTCTCTCACACGACCATGAGAGAAATAAATTTACCAAATATATGAATTAGTAGGCGGTTTCCCGGCAAATTTTTTATCATCATGTATTAGTCAAAACATATTCTTTCACATGATTGGTAATGAGAGCTTCCATTTCATTTTTTGAAATTGGGGCGTTACCAATACTGGTCTTTACCTTTAAATACTTCATGATCAAACTTTCCCCAATTTCCAAGCTCAGTGAGGTTAAAATGATATCATTCACATTTTTATAGCTATCAATTCCTGAATTTGGATAAGAAAAACAAAAAATCTTTTGAAAGTCATGTAGGAATTTGTAATGCTAGACAGATGGAGGAGTACTACCACAATTGATGTCAGGAGGTGAGCGATTACGAGCAAATTTTACGATCCCTGTCATCGCATTTTAAGAGGTTTGGCCATAAATCTCTTGCGCATTATAAACCCCTAGAATGATGATTCAGAATTGCCATCAAGTATTGCACTAATCTCCATGTACCCACGCATATGAATAAATGTCACTATTTAGAGGAGATGAACCCAGCCCATATGTTACAATAACCTTTCTAGTATTTTTTACCCTCACTTTCTTCATATCATGCTCTTGATATTCCAATACATTTATCAAGTACATAGTAGTACACAAAATCACAGTTTTCTACAACCTTACAATGGTCTGTATATTTTTCTACCCTTTCCTTTCTTCTATGTTTAATAGCCAGAAATTGCAGCTTCTGTCAAAACTTTGCTTTAATTGAATGTCAATACTACCAAATTGATTCTTTCGCTCCACTGTAGCTAACTTCACGTTTGGCCCCTCCCTCCACATCCCCCTCCCCCAACTCTCTTTCTCTCTCTCCCTCTCCCTCTCTTTTCCTTCCTTCCTCCCTCCCATCCACACTGCTTTTCTTTCTTGCCATCTCTTTGCAGTCAATACAGCTACATGTACATACTTCATTTATATATTATCCAATATACATGCAATGCATCCTTATAGAAAAATGGAAACAAACCGACATACACTCACTGATCTAGACATATATTACCTGCTATTCAAGACGATCATTAGACGCTGAAAACATTGCAAAATAATGAATTCTTACCAGATATTGCTGGTCTGCATCTTCTGCTTGTAACAGATTGATGAACCTTCCCATCAGGCCTTGCTCTTCCGCAAAATCTTCAGGGTCTTCCTATATTTCACAAAGAAAAAAAAAAGCAAAGCAAAAATGAAAAGCATTTCAAGGTACATGTAGGTCACATGGTCAGTGGCGTAGCCAGGACTTTTTTCAGTGGGGGGGGGGGGGGGGGGGGACTCCACTTTCTGTGGGGGCAAACAAAAAATTGGGTGTGGAAATACATTAAATCCCCAGCTTACATTCAGTATTCTGCGAAGAAATGTAGCGGGCGAACATAAATAATTGCATTGAAGGAAACAATGTATTAAAACTAGACTGTTCAATGCATGACAGAGCATATACATGTACAGTGTATAAAAGAATCATATTTTACAAGAGATGTATCCCCCCCCCCCCCACCACTTGAGTGACCTGACTATGCCTTTTCAAATGGTCAATCGCCTTCCTAAACATGTCAATTTTGTGAAAATCAAATTTAACATAGGGGAGGGGGGCTACTAAGTACTAACTGCAAATGTTGAGCTTTCTGCCTATCATCAATTATGTGCTCAACACATCATCTAACTGGTAAGTGCCTTTTTCCCCCTACACAACATGATTCATGAATATACCCTCTGAACCAACTTGAGTTAGTTGAGTATATTATTGGCATGTCCCTTCTGAATGAAAATCTTGTGAATCAAATAAGTAGGGCAATTTTTTTCAATTCAAAGAAGCATTGATTCTTTTTCCCTACCTTTTCCCACCACTTTACATAATTTCAATAAAAAATTACCAACAATCCTGTTTTTTTAATTATATATAGCTTGAGGTTGCACATAACAAGAATTGCTCATAAATTCAGGAACATGAAAATAATATACATACATCATGTTCCATAACATAATAATAATAATAATAATAGTGAACATTTATAATGCGCCATGTCTGTCAAAAATGACACTCCTGGCGCAGTTGTGTGGAAGTTGTTTAATTGTGGGCAAGAATTCAAGAAAGAAAGTAAAATACACATGAGTTACAGTTTAACAAACTTCAGGACGTAATTTGCAATAATACAATAATACAATACAAAGCATATTACAGTAAATCAAGTTATATAAGGGTAGTACAATGCATGTAAAGGAAAATTTCTGATAAAAATTTCACCCCTTTTGTACAAAATATTAGCCCAAGATAAATCAGGATGAAAACTACAATGAAAAAAGCGACATACACATATATAGCCTACATATACATGTAGGGAGGTCTTACAATTTAGGGATAGATGGAGAATAAACTCAAGAACTTTTTGTTTTCCAAAAGTGATTTCAAACTTGGCCAATAGTTTTCCAAAGTAAAGCATGGAGAGAGACCTTCTGTCAGGTTTACTCTGTACAAAGTTCACAGAAAGGAAATATTCTTTGTCTAGTCAACCAGACCCTTTGACCAGAATGAGTGAATTTTGTTAAAATTCTAAAATCAGTGAGAAGTTTCCTTGGTTTTGAATAATTGGTAATGGCACTAACCAGCATCTAAAGCGAATCCAGATGAGTAAAATATCACTTGATAATATCATAAGGTTCGAAACTAGCAGTGGCCACTAAAATACATAGATCTACACTGTCAGACAACCAATATTCGATTTTTCACCAAAAAAATAAAAAAATATTGTATATAAAAAATGGATGTCTGTTTTGGGCAACATTAAAATGTTTTTGTTATTATGTTTATACATGTACAATATGTACATGTTATACATTTCAGTGAAAATCTTCCTTTTACTTCTTTTCTTACAATAATTATAAATAATACGATACGTAGATGGTACATGAATATACAAACACTTGAATCTTTTAATACAAAATTAGAAACAATTGTACTTGTTGAGAAATCATAACATGAATGTTTACCACCAAAACTGAATAAAACAGATAGACACATGTACGACCAAAATCGTGATTCTGTGTCAAGCCCTAGCTAAAATTCATGCTGTGATCAGTATGGTTGTACATGTACTTGAAGTTTTGGTTTGTGTATTAGGGTCTACAATGCGAGACTGGTGTGTACTAGGTGAGAGTTCAGCTCACTACAGGGTTAAGGGTTCCTATGGGGATTACAGGATGTGATTGGGAAAACAGGTGCCACTGACTGACAGCAAGCTAACAGGAGAGAAAGGATCACCAGTCTCTAACTGGGATTCAAGAGGTCATATAAGGTCACTGAGGGGTGCAACTCCTAGCTTTCAAACAGTGCTTTAAATCTGTAGTGAGATGTGCATGATGCCTGTAGCCGACTCACAATACAGAATTAGCTTGGTTTTGAATAGGCCACATGCATGTAGATTGTTAATAATTGATATGAAATTAGTTGGATTAAAAACACAGCAGATAGATTATCTTTCAGAGGTTTAACTTATCAAAAAATAAAGTATCAGTTTTGAAAAGTTGGTACAGGTTTAGCAGGAAACCTGATCTGCCCTTTTAATTTGGAATCACCATTCACTTTGTGAAGTTTGTGGAAACAAACAAGGAAAAAAGAAAATTCTCAATGCAATGTCGATCTGGCGCTGCTCAGTGGCTGCCGGGCTCACGATCAATTGGGCAAAAATAATTTCTGTTTCGGTTTAATAAAAAATTTGGAGTGGACTATTAGGCTATTATTATTATTATTATTATTATTACAGTTTACAAACTCAACAAAATATATCTTGAAACATGGTGGGAAAGATACAACAGAATTAGAATTTGTAGTCATTTTTTTAAACTTCACATCTCCAATGTTTAATACACCTAAAATGTGCCATGGCATACTTATAAGGCTTCAAAATGGACTGATAGTTAATTGCATTCCTCCTTGTTTACAAAATTCAGACAAGAGTCACAAGACATCAACACTCAATTTATTTATTCTTGTAGATTTCTCCTCTCCTAAGATCCTGTAATCTACAAGCCTTTCATTGTTACAAATACCAATTATGTGAATTTCACACTCAAGAAATTTGTGTGCAATCTACAACCTGTCAATCAAAGATACCTCAGGTGATGTATGACATATTTTTATCTCTAAAAAGCATATTCAGGAGAGAAAATCATAATCTAGAAAAAGACAATTTCACCAGTGTTAGATTCTATTATTTGTTTTTCTTTTCTAGACTCACTTTTCAGAATTGTGTACAACAGTAAATTCTAATTAAAAATAATAAAATAATTTAGATAGCAAATTAGTAATCGATCTCCGAAGTTTGAATTGGCTATCTAATTAATTGATCTATGATTGGCAATGCACACTCTTATCTAAGTTTGAGCCCTCATTGATATTTCTAGAACTATGTGTAATTTTTGTTTATGGGGGGGGGGGGGGGGTTTGTGAAATTCATATCGATATCTTGAGACAATGAATGACAAAATAAATATATACCTATGAGATGAATGAGGCAAATATCTCAATAAAATACCTTACAACCAAAGAAAAAAATAATGTATATACTACAGAAACTGATTGCATCTATTGTAGTAAAAAAAAAAGTTAATCAAATATGAAAAAAGTAAATACAAAATCATTCTACTTTCATAGACATTTAGGAGAACAGTGAACTTTGGGGCAGAAATTATGTCAGATTCTGAATTATCAATCACCAAATTAGATGTTACTGGTATGCAAATCAATTTATAAGGCTACAAACCTATTAAATCTTTACCGGGGTTAGAAAGGCCTTGTATACAACAAAAATAAAAAGCAGCATTTGAGGGGACTGACAACATGACAGAGCTGTTTTACACCTTAGTGCACACACCCCCTATGTTTTGCATACAGTTGACTCATTGTCTATGTAGAACACCATATGCAATATGTGCATATTCTGAACAACACTATGATTCATGTATGGTCTATGGATAAGTTTGAACATTATGAATTCTAAATGTTGATAGAATTGATTTGCAATAATTTTCTGTACATTTATTAGTCCTCTGCACAAAGATAGAGAATTCTTGAATAAACCAAAGTGGACAAATTTCAGTGCTGGAGAATTTGTTACAAAATGGAGTTTCCCATTTGTTCCCACACACAAAGTACTAACGTGTCAATGTGTATGACTCGGGGAGGGTCTTTTTTTTTTTTAAAGAACCTATAATAATCTATAATAACATACTCTGACTAACTCTCCATAATATAATTTGAGTAGTGTCCAAAGGAAGAGGGCACTTTGAAGAAAGAAAAAAAAAATTCAATTGCCAATTTGAGATTCTCATAACTGGAGTGATCTTATATTTCAAACATTTCTTTATCTTAGTATTTGACTATTTCAAAATGTTGCCATTCTGTTCTAACTCTGAATTCTCTGCTTTCATACAGTTGAACTTTTAAACAAAAGTTGGATTGCCCTTTGAGGATCCGGATTGATAACACAAATGTTATTCCTAACTCATAGCAGTGCATAATACTGAAACAGTTATATTAAGATCAGCAGGGCTACAAACAGGGGGAAGGGGAAGGGTTAGGACTAAACTTTCAAATATCTATATATGCATGTGCCCCCTGTTTAAATTTCAATGTTTTGGGATCCTGAGTTAAACTTGGGATCAATGTGCAAATGGCCCCTCCAAGTGTCAAGCCCTGGTGTAAGACCGATGCTGCGTTGCAGGCAAAGGGGTTGTAACACACACTCATCCACATCAAGCTGCAACACTCTAGCACTCACCTCTTCTGGTTGATCGGGCTGATCCTTCACCAAGGGCGCCACCAATGTCAGGATCTGGTCAACCTGCTCCTGGGTCGGCACGGGAAGGTTGTTATCGATGGCGTTGTTGACGATGTATGCGCTGATGGTCTTGCGGCCCTCGTAGTCAAGGTACTCCACCACATGGACAAAGTGTTCCAGCTTGAGCAAGGTCAGGATGTTGTTGTAGGAGTCCACAGGTATCTTCAGCAATCGCTGTAGCTCCTTGGCAACTGCAGTGTTGTTCTTCAGGCTGAATAAAAAGATGAAATTGAAATATTTTCATTTAATCAGTTCGAAATAATTTTTTGACTGTAGGTAAATACTATTTAAGCTGCTACTAGAAATGTGACACTTTTTACAATTGATAAGCAGTGCATCTTTAAAGTAAACATCAGAGATTACAAAGTAAGAGTAAGTTAATGTGCAGTCAAACCTGCTTTAGTGACCACCTGTATAGAAAGACCACGTTTGTTGTTTCCCTTGAAAATGATTTCTCATTGAAACATGTACTAAAGTAAGCTGTACATAAAGTCCACCTGCCTATACAGGCCACTTTTCTTGTCTCCCCTGGGTGTTCTTCATAGTCAGGTTTCACTGTATTTGGGAGCTTAAGAGTCAATCAAATTTGCTTCCATTTCAACTTCAAATCTATATGCCAATAACTTTAGTGTCATACAAAATCCAATTAACCACCACTGAACAACACTTAAGGGCAACACAAGTTTCATTCATTGAAACTGTACCATCAGTAATTATGACATTTCATGGGCTGTCAGAAAAGAACATTGACTATTTTTTTCATCTTCTCATGACTGATCTATTATTCTTTCTCTCTTTTTTGATTATTTGTTGCTTGTTCAAAATTTCAGGTTTTTGTTGGTGCAAATTTGGCTTGGACACTCCTCCTTTCATAACAGTATAGCAACAACCCTGACAAATATCTACATCAGTCATACTTACAGTTCCAACTTGAGTTTCTCAAAGATGGACGCGGTTGTCTCCAGAACCTTGTCAATGTAATCCACTCTGTCCTGGTAACACTTGAGGGCCAGGTTGATCAGGGACACCTGGAGGGCCACAATGTCTTCAGTAGGCATGTCACTTCGAGCCTGTCAAAAAAAATGAAAGATCATGTTTTAAAAATTGTCATCTTTTTCAACAATAGTGAGATGTACAAACCACCACTATTCATGCATTTATGGTCCACAGAAGATTGAATTATTATGTATTCAGTTAGCATGTCTACTTAACCCTAATAATAATGATGCCTCTCCCCACTCGCAATTTTTTGCGGCTACTTTCAGAGTTTTTGATGCCTTCATTACTTTTTTCTTTAAGGTCTGGGACACGTCTTGATACCAAATTTGTATACACCTTTAGCTGTTATAATATAAAGGTCACAAACATAGGCTTTTGGATTCTAATGGTTTTTTCCTATCTTGCACCTTCTATGTTTTGAACAATTAAAACCTAAACTGAAATTGAAAAGAATTGTTCTTAGTATAACAAACGACTAAATAATAGAAAACATATGGAGTAAAACAATAATCAACAAAAGAAATAAATATGAATATTAAGGAACTAATTATTGGCTTAATTGAACCCATTCTTATACAAACAGATACAAGCTAAACATCATCCTTTCACATATTAACATATGGGGTTCCATATTGATCCACAAATCTGTTAACTTAAAAACATAAAATAATATCTGCATAATATAGACTAATAAGATTACCTATGAACTCTGTAACATGCAATCATAAACTGAGTGCAAGCCATATTTGGTAACAATCGGACAAACATTACATAGTCAAAATCCCCCCCCCCCCCCCACTGGCTTGCGCATCTTACTTTTAATTCTCAATAATATTTAAAATTAATACCAGCAAAACTGTTTTGTGTGCATATAAACAGACTACCGTTATTTGAATTATAGAGCGGAAAATGAAAAGTGATACCTACCTCAATGATTCCTGCGATTTGAAGAGAGAAGATATCAAAGAGCTTGAGGTCAGCTGGGATTCCGCCAGTATCGTCACGGCAAGCAAACAATGCTAACCTGAGGGAATACAAGCAGGGATCAAAGAAAAAGGAAATAATATATAGATTGAACCTATATATGCATTGTTGTAATATCAGCACAATTTGATTTCATAGCGCTTTAAAGCCCCTCTAAAATGTTGGGAGCACAAATTGCCCTAAAAAATTGGAAGACAAAATTTCATTTAAATTGTGCAATGATGTGAAAGAGGATGTCATTTAAAAAATTAACACTCAACTCGGCTAGAATTTTCCAAAAAAATGTGTTTGAAGACGAATATTGATGAAAGTATACAAAAATTAGGTTTTGTGCTGTAGCAGAAAACCTAAATTTTGTATTCTTTCATCGATTTTCGAATTCAAACACATTTGTTTTGAAAATCCTTGCAGAAATGTGTCTTTGACATCCTCTTTCACATTATGATACAATTTAAGTGGAATTTTGCAATCTTATTGTTTGGGCTCCACACCCTTTAAGAGGGGTTTTAAAGGTAATGTGCACTTGTCATTAAAGACATGATGACACTGTCTCAGTGGTAGTGGCCATATCTGTTCATAAAGGAAAGCAAATATGTCTTAAAAATCATGAAAACACAGTACCAAAAATTAAACATCAAGTTGATCAATAACACTTGGGGCATTTGAAGGTATCAGAATCCTTTCTCTAGAACCTATGTGTAAATATATCGGGCTTATCTGTAAAAGTTTGTAGCACTATTTTAATTAATCATCATTAATGAATTTTTTTCCCTCTTCATAGTACATGTTCTACAGGTCAACTTGCATCAATAATAAAGAGTAAAACAAAACTGATTTGCAACAAGCTTATTCAAGGCCAAATACAACAAACAAATAGGGAAGGGTTTGTTTGCCCCTGCTGCTCCTGTGACCTTCATTCAAAGTCTGAAAGAACTGAAGCAGAGAGCATACCTGTCAATCATGGCGATGATGATGTTCTTGACATTGACGGCCGTGTTGAGGTCAGCGCAGGCCTTGAGGAATATACTCAGGGTCTGGAGATGAAACTCGTCAGGGAATACCTACAAGTAGAGCCACAAAATAGGAAAAAAGTTCAGAATAAAGACCAGGGGGTGTTTCATAAAGCTGTGCGTAAGGTTATGCATGACTTTATAAAATGACTTGAATATGACGAGCTAAATGAGATTCTAAAAGCCTTTTAATTGCATAAGCTAAAGTTGAAATATGCAGATGTAGATTAACCTTATCATTATTAACAAAACATTTTAATTCAAAGTGCATTTTTGGCTACAATTTACTTGAGATTATGGGAAATACAGTCACACTTTGCTAAAATGTCAGGAAAACTTTGGGCATCCCATTTGGCTCTTCATATTTAAATCATTTGTAAAGTCATTCGTAACTTTCCGCACAGCTTTATGAAACACCCCCCTGGCTATAATGGTACAGGCACAGTGGATGGTTGTAGGCTAGCATGTAGAAAATGAGATCTCAAGTTGTGAAAACACTCTTGTGAAAGAAAGAAATCATGACATCATCTCGCTCTCTCTCTCTCTCTCTCTCTCTCCTTACTATTTTGCTCTTCAATCTCCTTTTGACCCCATTATCTCTTCTCTATCTTTAAATGTCGACTCGTTTCTTAGGTTCTGCCTTTTATTGTGTAATACATGTATATCTATGCTTTTTTTAATGTTATGACTCTTGTATGAATTTATGTACATTTATGTGACGTACAGTATATACCTCAGTGTTTATCAATTATCTTGTAACTACATTGTATTTTGTTTATGTGCTGCCAGTGGAGGCAAATTTGTTATGTTTTGAATAGGGATCAATAAAAGAATCTATCTATCTATCTTTCTATAACATATTTGAAGACTTGCCTACTTTAGAATGAGCATCCCTTAACTGACTTGACTATTTAACTATTTAAATATCAAAAAGTTGGCTACTAACCTGTATGATGCATTCCATTAGATATTCCTGTGCAATGGTGTCTCTACAGCTTACAACCTGCTCTACCACTTCTGGCAAGATGTCCTGATTAAAAGAGAAAAAAAAAATTGAAAGTGCATTCCACATCAGCCACAAAGGATGGATCATCTTAAATTACATTGCAGAAACTGACTTCAAATATTTTGGAAGAACTTGCATTTAGGGTGGAAGGTTGAAGAAACTTTATCTATAAGTTACAGTGAAACCTGTCTATAGAGACCACAAATGGGAGACTAGAAAAGTGGTCGTTATAGGCAGGTGGTCTTTAATTACAGGTTCCTTTAGTATAGGCTTCAATGAGAGACTATTTTCAAGGGAAACAAAATGTGGTCTTTATAGACAGGTGGTAGTTAAAGCAGGTTTGAATGTACTTTTGTGATCTTGAACTGCGAAAAAAATGATGAGATGAACTAATTTTGGAACCACAGTTTGTCAGAGTCATTTGAAGGACCTGACCACATCACATATCCTAACAGTGTGGAGGTGCCCAAAACTCACCTTCTTGTACCTCTCTACATCCACAGTCTCCAGCTGGCTCAGCCGGACCAGGTTGGTCCCCACCAGGATCCGGAGCTCGTTGCGCTCCTTCTCCCTCTTCTCCCAATCCCTGGAGTGGCCTTGATGCTGCATGCGAACCCAAAGCTTGTTCATCTCTGCAAAGTTCAGCAGGATGAAGTCGATGGAGTCTTCGATGTTTCCTCCAGCCGTCTCAGGGTTATCGCTAAAAAGAAATTTGGAACAAGACTGATCATTTCAATTCTACATTCAGAATATACATGTACATGTACTATCCGTCTATGAACATGTGACAAATTAGCAGTCATCCTTATCATATACAAATGTTTGGTCGTAATGTTCCTGAACTGACAAAATAATTTGTTCATTTCCTTTCAGGTATCCATATATTTAAGAAATTATAAGTAGATTGTGACTGTATCTAGTATGAAACTGCATGCACAAAAACATTAAACTTGTTAAAACCAATGGCATAAATGTTTTCTTCAAACCCAATCAAAAATAAACGTTACATACATGTACTTGAAATCATTTTATTGATGGGTGCTATACAATTGTAGCAGCAAAAGAAAAGGATTCTGCACAGATATATTGGGGATTCCCCAGTTTATACTGTAATGAATGAAGTGAAGGGAAAGTAGTCTGAAACCATTCAAAACAGCGATGTATTGTTTCTTCCAGAGCATAAATAGTTCAATTTGATTAGAAATTATCCCTGTCTGGGACCTTTGTTCTATTCAAGTAAATGCTCAGTTTATATTGCAGGGATGCCAATTACAATTGATCAGAGGGCCTGAAAATCACATACATGTAGAATGAGCTATTTTGTACACACAAAAAACACTAAACTATGGTCTGAAAATAACTCGCCAGGGCCTGAATTCATGCTATTGCATGGAAACTGGCATTGTGGCGTGCGCCTGTAATCCAGCTAAAAGTGGAAGTTACAAACTGATTCAGCCGAGGACGCAGGTTCGAAACTGAGTCACGTCTTTCCTCAGACGTAAATAATCATATCTGATTGATACACGTCTGTAAAAACCCAATACACACACACCCCCATCCATGTTATTGGTTTCCACTGATATTTGGGGGAGGCTTACTCACCTTTCATCCTGTTCAGTGTCTGGGAGGTAGTTCCTGGTGCACTGCAGAAGATAATTCCTTAAGAATAGTCCTCTGAGGGGATGCTGAACACCCCTGCACATCTCCACCAGGTCTTTCATGATGTCCTTCCTGGAGCTCTGGTGCGCCTTGATGTAGACGATACCCACTGTGATCAACAGGTATCTGAAGCAGGAGGTTACATGTAAATTATCAAGTTTTTTTCTTTTCTAACTAGTTTAAAGAAAAAGTTGAGTTCTGGTCATGCAATTGCATTGTGAAAGAAACAGTGTGGAATCGATCAAAAAAGGTTGATCATCTAGCATATAAGTATTGGTGTGTACTGCAAGGTTCTGAAATCATCAAAATGATAAGAAATTTGGCCCAGTCTTGGTAAAGTTACAAGCACTGTACACAGAAAGATGTATATGGGGCTACACGAACATGTGGCATAAAAATATGTCCCAATTTTTATGTTGTTACATTCCATATTTAGAATATGAAAGCATTGAAGCGCCATGCTTTTCAGGGAACATTTTTTATTTGATGTTCTTCCACACTTGCATAATAACAATGATAACGCTCACAAATTATTTTCCACCTCTTCCCAAAACTCAACCTTCTCTTTCAATGATGAGAATATCTTGGAAAGATGAAAACCAACAGAGACATACTGCATACCGTATGTCAGGGCCTAAACTAGATATTCTGATAGGAATGGTTATAGAAATAGAAAGGCTAAATAATTTGGCCACTTTCATATGTACATCAAAGTAGAAGATACCAGACCAAGTAGTAGTGGTGGTTATTTTTCCTGACTGCTAAGAAAGCATAAATGCTTGTTATTAAAGCGACCAGAGGACCGAAGGCTTTAGGTCCTCTCCGAGGGACGTAGTAGGAAACCAGGAACAAACTGGGAGGGGAACATTAAGACATGGAGTGGAATGACACTGCAAGAGTGTACTAGGATGGCAGAGATTAAAGATGAGAGGGGAAAATGTTACAAATCAACATCTGTGCTGGGAAAACATTCCATGCTAGATAGAACTTGTTTATAGTGTTTTGGTTTTTTTTTGTGGGGGGGGGGGGGGAATGAAACATGAGTTTTATATTGAAGATGAAAAACCATTTAACGAACTTGCATTTCTTGAGGAAAGTGTAAATTTTAATCACAGCAATAATGTTACCATTCCGATAAGATGAAATAGACCCAATTTGCTTACTACAAGTTATTACCTATCAGGAAGTTATTATCACTATATATTCTAGCCATAATATTCAGCAGTGATGTAAAATCAACAGAATACAAACCACATTTACATGATCTGCCGATGCCAATATAAAAATCTGTTAAGCTTTTTGTACGTAAATCTATTAGAAATTGCTGTTGCCAATTTATATATCAGTTTATCTCTTGTACAAAAAAAAGTATGTATGCTTACAGTCTAGGGACAATGTTTCCTGCATATTGGACCAGCTCATAAAGGTCAGCGATCTTGTGACCTTTCTGGTACTCATCTAGAAGGTACTGCTCCAGGTGACGTAGCTCATCACACACACTCATGTCTGCAAGGTTAAGAGTTGTTAAGGAATACAAATACGATGCTATTGTCAAGAATCCTACACACCTGTAGCTCAAGCTTTTAAAAACAAACACAGGAAATGTTGGCATTTGATCTACAGGTTCTGGGACATTAGGTAATCGCTAGGTTTGTTACATTTGTATATAAGGTTTGCTATTAAAAAGAACAGGAAAGCAGAGATCAATTCAAGTCATTCACCCATGTATGCTAGACCTTCGTCATGAGACTATGGGGTTCTATCAAGGGGTGATCATCCATAGCTAAAACATTTCTCTTAAATGTATTGTAAGTGAAGTATCTCTCTTTTATTTTTGTTGAATACATGTACATTACATCCTGTGAGAAGAATTCAACAAATAATGCTAGATAATCACAAATATAAATAAAATTAATAACTCCAATAAAATATACATGACAGCTGACAATATCAACTTCAACAATGGATGGAAGGAGTTGATGAGACTTTGCAGTGAAAGTGATCTGTCATATAGCAACAATTAAAATCATTTTGACTAAACAAAACAAGCACAATGATAGAAGGATACAGAGTTCATAGTAGCCTTTAGGGGAGAGCAGGGATGTACGTAGCTCTCCAAGCATGTTGGATGCATTCTTCAAGCCATCCATCAACTTTCCTTTATCCTGCAAATAAAATAAAAAAGCAAATTATTTCAAACTGATTAAAGCCGACAAGTACAAACTCTCAAGTCAAGCAAAGTGACATGAACTTTGTTTCGTGTTGACACATTTGAATGCATTACCTTAGTACAGAATATCACAACAAAACCAAAGTAAACATTAGTATTATGAAATATAAAATCAATAAATAAGCAATGAAATCTCACTGTAACAATAGAACATTTATAAAGAGCTCCAGTAGACATAAAAGAGTTGTTTTGGGGTGTTTTATTCCACAATGCAGTGTCATTAGTAGGGTAATTTTGTACCAATATGTATCCTTCTTCTTCTTTTGTTAATCTTCAAATGGCTATTCAGCTTATCACAAAGATCGGTATATAGATCACCAGTTGTGTATGTCCAGGCACACCAGGTTAACACCCTACTCGTTGTGAGAAGTGTAGCTTATTAACTTGTATAGGGTGCAACACTCCTAGACACGAGGCCTCCAGGTAACGTTCTGTCCCAGGAACGGAGTGTTTTCCCCCGAATCCAAGCCTGCACCGATAACAGTGGGGAGGGGGAGCGCTTACACACAACGCACAGGAATCAAACCCACAAAACCCCTTACATGGCGAAAGTCACAAGAGCCAGACGACACACCATTCCAGGGGGGCGTTTCACAAAACTTGTCATCAATGACAAATGACAATTTGTGTTATACACGTAAGCTACTGAAATCCTTGCTTCCGATTGGCTATCAACAGATTTGTCACTGATTTTCGTAATTTGTCATTGAAAAAAGGATTTGTGAAACGGGTCCCAGAAGAAAGAATGGTGTGGATGACAGTACTACTTACAAGAGATCTCTTCATCTGGAAGGCTTGGACCTTGACGACCTGCTGGGCCTCCTCCAGCAACTTCTCCTGGTCCTCCGAAGCTACAGCTTGAGTTGGAGGCTGTAAGATAGGGCAAACAGAAATAAAGGTGAACCAAAGACTTTCAAGGGTACGCCTATACTTCATACTCATACCCTATACTAACTATCTTAGCCTGGCAAGACTTGCAGTGGTTCTCGCTAATTAACCGCACCAGATTAATTTTTGTCCATCTCATCAATTTTTTTTTAAACAGCGAACTTTCACAAAATTGAAACTTACATGTTATGAATGCTCTGAATTATTCTGCGTTCATTCTTGGCCTTCATATAATGGAGGAAAATACGGTTTTCAGCAAATTCTTTGAAAAGCTTGGGAACATTTGGAAAAATCTCCTCACAATTGTTCACAAATTTGAGATAAAACTTGGCATGAAATCAACTAGGAGTAGGAGTAGGAATCGGCGAGAAGTTGAGACAGAGTTTGCCACAGTACGTGATCAAGTCGATTGCAAAACTTTGCTCAAATCAATGTCTTAAGTACATGTATGTCTTTTAAAATATCCATTTTAAGATTAGATGTTAAATAATCATTTATGAGGACTGTGATAAATTTTAAAAGTTTTAATTCTATACAAAAAACACAGCAATAAATTATTTTGATTTTCAACTCAACTTCTCTAGATCTAGATCTAGATCTCCATCTACTATCTAGCCAAGTTCGACTGTGGATTGAATAGTATTAGTAGGGAGGCCAATGCCCGGGCGTAAGGCTTCTACGCCTACGATTTGTGCGCTCGTCGTCCAAGTCAGAAAATTACCAGAAGAAAAAAAAAGGGGAAAAAAAAGAAAACAAATATCTATGGAATAAAATGTATAACAAATACACAATTACACACTCCACAACATACCTATAATCACGGATCTGTAATGGTCTTTCACCATTTGTTGACGATCTTGCAGATTTTGATGTATTTTGATCCAATAATTGCGCTAGCAGACGAAAATAACGGACGCACAAGAGAAACTAGACGGGTCCTAGAGGGCGATGAGGTTAGCTCACTAAAATCCTTCTCAATGACTGAAGGTAGCGCCTAAAAATATGGAATCAATTTAATATCAAAGAACTTTTGATAGAGATTAACATATCAGTTGTGCACAAATGTCACTTTTAACAACTAGAAAATATAACGAAAAAGGATTATATCTTTTTAATTGCAGATTTTTACAAACTGCACAATCAAAGGTAGATAGAGTACGATGTTTTTGTCAATCTTGCGTTGGTTTGAGCCCCATAGCTAGAGCCATCTCAAATTGGGGAGCAAAACTGTGAACAAAGACGTCATTGTTCCAGCCCAAAATAGAAGTCTTGCGACATCATAATATGAATATGTATGAGGTCCGGTCTCATCGCGCGCAAAACAAATTTGACGTAGTCTCACACATAGTACCTTTTTCTCAGCACTAGACACCAGTGTCGTGCAGTAATGTATGAGAAGTGTAAAAAAAGACATTTCAGTAAAAAATAAAAAGTCTACGTGAGCAGTCTATACTCCAATTGAGAAGTGTAATGAATGCCATGATTTGAACGTGTGTGTTTTAGTGTATGATATCATCATGGTTAGTGAGAGAGAGAGAGAGATCGAGAGAGAGAGAGGGAGAGAAATATCTCCGTCAGTACACGTCTATCAATGCGTGCAGTCCTATTGACTATGTTTGATTCCGTATTGTGTTCGCTGCAACTGTTGGATTTATCGATCGTATTGTGTTCGCTGCAACTGTTGGATTTTGCAGTGTCAGATTGATCTTTACTCATGAGGAAATAATTGGAATACATATCAAAACTAAGGTAGGCCTATTTATTTATTTCAATCATTTTCTTAATTTACAATGAGTGGTTTTCGAGCTTATTATGGCATGGCTAGCATGGCTCGATTGCGGCTTGCATGCAATTACCGTACGTGGACGGCCTGTAGTACTGTGTCGGTGTGTGCGACTAATTCAAGGCTAGCCGGTGATGATGAATGTACTTTCGCGCGAAGTTTTGAACTTGTTGTACGGGCAATGACCATGATGACACGCCCATTCCCTCGGGCCTGTCTAATTCTCGACGTAATTTTTGGGACCATGAAATTGATTGTTTCAAGGCTCTTGCGTACGGCCAAGCGTAGAAGGAAGGGAGTGCTTAAAAGCTGGATATCTCCTATTTTATGGAACTTCTGGAGTCGGCAGATGGGTGAGTTTTCTTAGTGAAAGTAAATGCTTTCTTTTAATCTTTGTTTTATTTTAAACAAATTCGTAATTAAAAAGTTAGATTTGGGCATTGGCCTCCCTAGTATTAGCTTCATTGCCATGGTGCAACATTGGTCAACTACTTTGGTACTTGGTAGAGTAAAGTTGTTCCATTTATTCAACTGTTCCATTTAAAAACACTGCCATTACCGGATTAACAGCACTAAGCAGCTGCGGGCACACACACGCCCACAAATTGCACAAAACGCTCCAATGTCATTCAAGCCAGACATGAAGCCCATTGCATGCACTGCGATCGCGCTCGCTTCGCCAGGCAGCTGCAGGACTCACTGCACTTAGACCGAGTCTTACTGCACGGGCAGTAAACTAAAACCTCAAGTAGATCGCAAACCTTTGGTATTTTACAAACAAATAATTCAGTGATAAAAGAAGTTAAAGTCTTATCAACACTTCATGAAGAAAAATATTGTGAAATGTTCTTAAACGAGGCTTACCATCGTGATGTTTTAATGGTAGTAATTTATCTCCGACAAGTTGTTTCGACACGGACATACACACATTGACCCATGACATAGCGTTCGCGCATGCGCAGATGCGCTTACAAAATAGGCGGAGCCATTGCGAAAATACATAAATTGACAATTTTGATTGGCTATAGTTGTCTAACCTCGTTTGATAGAAGACTCATCATTGGTCTCAGTTCTGGACTCTAATTTTAGGGAAATTCCCGGAAGTGCAAGTGTACCGTTTCTTTCACATTATGGACTTCGTATCAGACCTAATTAACTTGGATTAATATTCTAGTCTAATCTGTTTCTTAACATAGTTGGTCTAAAATACAATGTACAGAAGTACAGTATTGGCTGATGTGCACTTAGAATTTTTTTTTTTGAAGATGAGAATGATCTGTGGATACACATTCATTCATGATAGAGGACTGGGTGCTAACATAGTACGCCACAAGCAAAGGTTTTGCCAAGTTAGATAGTTATTATTATTATATAGCCCTACCCAGGGAGATGAGAGTTAAAACACCTCCCTGGCCTACCGGTTAATTTAGTCACTATAACTGCAACAATAATATGATTTCTCTCTGACTCCCTGCAACTTACAAGTACCTAAATGTTTGAAAATGAGTTTTACACTCTTACATAATACATGTAGCTACCGTGTGAGTAAAAAAAAAGTTTACACCTAGAAAAATGCAAATTATTTTTAAAATCATCTATGAACAGTAAATTATTATACATCTTATGAAAGAGTGTTTTATCCCAAATCATTTGGTACCATTTTTGTGTGGTATGTGTTCACGCTTGGATGAACAGGTGGCATTGTTTGCGAGAGTGCAAAAATCGACTTGCGCCAAAGTGATGCCTACAGTATGTATTATGTGAGAGAATGGATTGAATGTATCCAAATAATGAAATGCATTGCATATGTTTTTTGCAAAGGGCAAAGTCACACAAACGCGCAAAAATGTTCGTTGATATTTGATATGTGTGGCATGATTAATTTTGTTAGGGTTTTATTTGGATCTGCAAAGACCGAATTAATACCCAAATCCCAATTGTTTTATTCAAACATCACATAGGCAACTTTGGCGCAAGTAGATTTATGCACTCTCGCAAACAATGTCTCCTGTTCACCCAAGCGTGAACAGATACCACACAAAAATGGTACCAAATGATTGGGGATAAAACACTCTTTCATAAGACATTTAACAGTTTAATGTTCATCGATGATTTTTTAAATAATTAGCAATTTTCTAGGTGTAAACCTTTTTTTGACTCACACTGTACATGTATTTCTTTGATATGTTCACTGCTGTACTAAAGGGAAATCCAACCACTTAAGTAAATTTGTATGAAAGTATAAAACAGAAAAAGTTTGAAATAAATCCGACCAATAAATAAGAAGGTTCAAAGAGTTTAAAGTATGAGATCACTGTATCAAATTTGAATTTGGTAAGTGGATTGTAGCCTCGGTGTAAAAATGTCAGAGGTAAAAATATCAGAGGTAAAAATATCAGAGGTAAAAATGTCAGAGGTAAAAGTGTCAGAGGTAAAAATGTCAGAGGTAAAAATGTCAGAGGTATGAATGTCAGAGGTAAAAATGTCAGAGGTAAAAATGTCAGAGGTAATAATGTCAGAGGTAAAAATGTCAGAGGTAAAAATGTCAGAGGTATGAACGTCAGAGGTAAAAATATCAGAGGTAAAAATATCAGAGGTAAAAATGTCAGAGGTAAAAATGTCAGAGGTAAAAATATCAGAGGTAAAAATGTCAGAGGTAAAAGTGTCAGAGGTAAAAGTGTCAGAAGTAAAAATGTCAGAGGTATATGTCTGACATTATTACCTCTGACGTTTTTACCTGGCACCGCGGATTGTGAGGCATGCACGGACTACTCTCCTGATGTTTGTTGTGTACAATAATATCATTAATTTCGGTTCCTGTTTGTCTTATTTTTCTGCTTTCATACAAATGAAGTTATTATACAAGGATAGGATATTTCCCCTTGTGACGTTAATCAATGCAGAATAAGAGAAAACATTGTACCTCTAGAACCCCAAAAATCATAGAATTTCTTGGTGATCGGTTCCATCTAAGCAGATACCACACATCACTTATCAGTCAATACATAAATTGGAATAGAGTTAGAAATAACCTTAGAACCCCAAAGATCATAATATTTTGTAGTGATTGTCCTATTTTAGTATTGAACTGTAAGCCTACTTATCAACCAATAGAACAGAAAATAAAACAGATATTGTGTACACTATACCTTAACCGGCAGTGACGGAGAAGATAATGCTGAAATAATATCGGTGACGGGAGAGGCCATGTTTCTGAGCTCAGAATCCTCTTTTATCTGTCTTCATGTTGAAAATGTTATAAAATGAACATGTACATGTAGTAAATCCAGAATTTTCTTTCCAGGTACACAATTATAGCTTTGCAAGTACATTGTACATGTAAAGAGGAGATAGAAGAGATAAAAAAAAAAGGAAGAAGGTAATCAAGGTGGTCTTTGGACCTATTGACTGGTTCTGATACTTTGACCGTGGAAATAGTTTGATATATATTTAAAAGGATATGGTATGTAATCAGTGGAATAATATTGATTATGTGGTGGTGATTATTGATATTATGTACATGTCTTTCAATCTCTATTAGGTGTGATCAAGGAGTTTTCCTCAAGTGGTGTAATCTACATTTTGCATGATGTGTTTCTCTTCCCAAACCCCTCTCTTTCTCGATCTCCTCTCCTTCTCTATCTCTCTTTCATTATTTGTCTCTCTCCTCTCCATTTCTCTCCACCTCTGTCTCCTTTTCTCTCCCCCATTCTCTTGGTGTTTCATAATTTTCTTGTCTGTATATATTTATTCTATATATCTCTCTTATAAGCCCTTATTAAGTGAAGATTTAAGTGATCTATTTTGTTCATTTCTATCCTTTCCACTTTATTTTCATTTAATTTTCATTACATGTACTTTTTTTTTCTCCATCGATTTTGTTCCTCTCATTAAGATTAAAGTGGACAAGACAAAGCATGTTGATATGAAAGGTGCAAGAAGAGGTCCTTTTGACAAGTTGTGTGCCGAGATGGAAAAAACACGCCCCTCAGAAATTCATTAATGTGGTGGAATTTGATGTCCCCCATTGAATTGTTCACATAAGTGTAAATTATAGGATTATGCTGGAGAGGGGGGGTATTTTTGTATATTTTAATCATTGAAATATCACGTTCATGTCAAATTTATTGTGTCATGCTATATATATAGTTAAGTCCACCTTGTTGTTGTTGTTGTTGTTGTTGTTTGCACATGTTCTCTGGCCCCATGATAGTACCATGCCCTGAAATATGTGTTTAAAATTAATGTTGCGAATTATAACATGCCTTTCTGGTATAGCACATATCACATTATGATATATAATGTTTTTATGCGCTTCCAGAGAACTTTGAATATTATTACCCCGGCTTTTGCTCCGGCAACAATAGTACTCAGTGCATTCAAGGAATGAATCCTATGAGGTACCCACTTATTACAGGTTGAGTGTGGCAAATGTACATTAAAATATGTCTTACCAACTAACATTAGTGCCGCGGCGGGATTCGAAATCCGTACAGTGTGGTTCTCAGTCCGATGACTTATCCATGCACTAGACCGCAATTTGTCTAGATCGCAAAATTTGCCTATAGGTGGGGGCAAGGCTTTTCTTTTGCAGTGTTTAGACAATATTCTGTACAATCATCTTGTGTTTGTTTTAAGGTGAAAAGATGTCTAAGCAATCTAAAAAACATCAGTCATGGATCATGAATGACTTATAGAGAAATCTTTTGAAGGTGAGCATGACTTCTTCTCTTTCATACTTTGACTCAATCCCATTAATCTAAGTTTTGAAATTGATAATTCAAAAGTATTACATTTTGTGAATTTGCACTCATGCAGCATTGTGATTACACTCACCAGCTTATGTAATACCTGTGTATCTTACTCACTGCTGTTCGATTAAAAAAAATAGTTATCAAGGAGAATATACTGGAGCATTTCAAGTCAGTGGTCTAGTGGATAAGTCGTTGGACTGTGGATCACAGGGTCCGCGGTTCGAGTCCCGCCACTAATGTCCTTTGCTATATAAATTTCCAATATTATTGTTATAATTGAAAACTTTGAATCTCTTTCCTGAAAACACACAAAACAATATACATGTATTTTTATGATTAATTGGCGGTTTTATTGGCTCAATCTTGTTAATCTAAGTTTTAGAATGAATAATACAAAAACTGTATTCACATTTTACTCTCCTGCTGACTTGTGAAATATGCTCATGAGCCTTCGTAAAAAACATTAGTCAAGAGGAATATAGATATACTGGAGTAAACCCCAAGTGCTATTCTTGTACATCATAGAAAACTTAGAATCTGGTTTCAGAAAATACTCAAAACACATTTTTCTTTTGCTCAATCTATATGGCTTATGAGATTATATGTATTCTTTAGTATCGCTTTCTGTGTTCATGATTTTGATGAATATAACAAAGTAAAAATACCTGGAATTTTACTTTGGTGGCACGTGTTTGTTTTGTTGCACATGTAAATATTTATGTTGAGATATTGTTTTCGACTCTTCCAAGTGCACCATAATTATGTTCAGACAAACAACACATTTACAACAATAATACAGGATAAAATTTCAGAATTTAGTCAAATTAATGGAAATTGACAATTCAACATGACAATCCCTGTACATGACAGTACTCATAGATTATTACTTTTCACTGGCATAAACCCACATTGCAAGCAATAACATTGACATTTTAGGTAATAATTCTACATCACAAACTCTGGAATGGTGGATACCTTTGGTGTAATCTTGAATACAATTCATGTACATGAAGATGAGGTCATTTAAAGCCCCTTTCTAGCTGGTGGGGGGGGGGGGGGGCAAAGTACAGAGGTTTCTTCCCATGATGTAAAACATACATTTCAACAATTAATGTGGATAGATGATGATGTGGTGATATGGTGACTATAATGATCATGCTCATGATGATGAAGATTTTGCTTGTGGTGCATGGTGATGATAACAATGATGATGAACAACAACCATAAACTATAACTATTCTATAATCAAAGCTTCTTACACAGACCAGATATTAAACAAAAAACAGGACTATTTCTCTATGCGTGCATTGCTCACACTCTTACCCTTGTTAAAAGTTGTTACAATATCACAATAATCATGAATTTAGAAGAAGAAAAAAATATATATACATGTACATCCAACAATATGAGTAATGTCCATAAACTATTATCCCATAATCAAAGCTTCTTACACAAACCAGATATAAAACAAAAATCAACACTATGTATGTATGCATGCATTGCCCCCACTCTTATCCTTGTTAAAATCTATTACAAGATCACAATAATCATGAATTTAGAAGAAGAAAAAAAAAATATCCAACAATATGAGCAATAACCATAAACTATAACTTTCCCATAATCAAAGTTTCTTACGTAGACCATATTAAAATTTAAATCCAGGACTATATTTGTATGTGTGCATTGTCCACACGCTTACCCTTGTTAAAAGTTATTACATAATCACAATAATCATGAATTTAGAAGAAGAAAAAAAATATATCCAACAATATGAGCAATAACCATAAACTATAACTTTCCCATAATCAAAGTTTCTTACGTAGACCATATTAAAATTACATAATCACAATAATAATGAATTTGGAAGAGTATACATTCAACAATATGAGCAGTAACCCTAAACTATAACTTTCCCATAATCAAAGTTTCTTACGTAGACCCTATTAAAATTACATAATCACAATAATAATGAATTTAGAAGAGTATACATTCAACAATATGAGCAGTAACCCTAAACTATAACTATTCCATAATCAAAGCTTAACCCTTACTGTACTGGGGGGGGGGGGGGGGCTGGGAGGCCCCCCCCCCCTCGACATTTTTGGAGATTGCGCCGCAACCGCTTAGAATTTGAATTGTCGTTTCATGACTTTTTCCCCTCAAGTCTTACGCACATTTTGATACCATTTTCGTCGAAATCGGGTATACCTGTAAGGTGTTACATAACAATTAGTATGCGCATGTCATCAAAAATATGCTATAATTGCATATATTCATGTACAAGCAGAAATGTGAATACTATGAATTGATATCAAATTGATTTTATATGTTTCTCAAATTAACTTGATGTATTCCAGAACAAAAGAATAAAATTAGAAATAAAACAATAGATATAATAAGAATTAAAAAACAATAAAATACAAAAGAAAATAAATATTTGAAAATCGCATCAAATTTGCATAAATTATCATTATTAATTACATAAAATTAACTATTTTGTGTTAGAAAAGAAGTTTCATATGAATAATGGGTTTCAATTAACCTTCAAAAAGTGGAGTTTGACAATTTTTGTAATGATTCTAGTTCCTTGTATATTTCTAGATTTGATATTCATGAATGCGTATTCATAATTTATGCAAATTAACTATGCATTTTCAAATATCAGAAAAATTATTTAACCTCATGAATTTGAGATGAAGGAAACATTTATTCAATACATTTTCAACATTCTTCACAAGTCTACAGACAAATATGAAGAGTTTTCTGTAAAATGCATAAAATTAGCATTTTGCATAATTAATTAGGCTATAACGACAAAAATGTGCATATTAGGAAAAAATTAATTATACCATCTTGTTCCTTACGTAAATATCTACAAACATGCAAATTTTCGCGTTCATCGGACTTTCGACGGCCGAGATCATAGGGGGGGGCCTCCCAGGCCGCCCCCCCCCCCCCCCCCAATCACGAGGTGCTCAAAATAGCCCAGTCCAGTAAGGGTTAATACACAAACCAGATATTTAAAAAAAACAGGACTCTGTCTGTAACATAACAGTTCAACTATAGGCCCTACTGTGCCAATTTACTGAGATGTATAGTTGTACACTTTTGAAATAGGATAGCATGTTTAGACCTATGATGTTCTATAGTTGTCATGGTTACTCGGGTTACATCGTTTCCAACGATCGCTCTGCCTTCCGAATCGCCTGGAGTATTATAGGAGAGAAAAAGTAGGAATGATTTGATTTGATTTGATTGATTTGATATATATCTATATCATCTTTTAAGACATACATAGTCATGTGCACTAATGAGACATTGATATATTTTTTCATAAAATAGTAGAAAAAGGTAAGAAATTGAGTTATATGAATAATGTTGATCAGTCTTAGATACACATGATTTAGGAGGTCTACAGCATAAGCACGAAGGTTGATGATGTGCTTTTTATTAATTTTGTGTTATTTTTTGCAACCAAAAGGTTGAATCCCAAATACAAAATAGAAACACAAAGCGATACTTAACAATCAGACGATGGTAGAAATAATTTACACACTGAACTTATATAGAGTAAACAAAGTGGCTACAATCAAAAGATTACACATTATCAAATATATTTTATGCTAGACTAGATGACAGCTTTGGGTAAAATATTGCACCAAACATCAAAACTAGGTACTGAAGCAAAATACAATGAATTTATTATTAAAAGGGAAATGATGATGGATCAATGGAATAAAGAAAGCACAGGTCAGAAACATGACAAAGATTAGATGCTGCTTGTAAGTGTCGGCTTGCATGGTGATGCAAACCTACTGTATATGACAAAGATTGGTTTGGAGAGCATTAACGCATGGGGGGTCTATTCGCTATTCATAAGGACCGTTATTCATAACGTGCAAATTCCCGTACTTCATGGTCCGCTATTCAAAAGAGGGTCACTATTCATAAAGAAATAAGGTTCGTTAATCATAAGGACCGCTATTCATAACGTGAGATGAGGGTCGCTATTCATAATTCATATTAAGGGTCATTAATCATAAGGACCGCTATTCATAATATGAAATCAGGGTCGCTATTCATAATACGACGAGAGGGTCGCTATTCATAATACGAAATAAGGTTCATTACTTATAAGGGTCGCTATTCATAACACGGGAAGAGGGTCGCTATTCATAATACGAAATGAGGGTCGCTATTCATAATAGGAGAAAAGGGTCGCTATTCATAATAGGAGAAGAGGGTCGCTATTCTTTTGTTCAGAAATGTTTTCAATATGTTTTCAATAAATGTTTTCTACAAATATTCGGGGCCATGTGGCCCCCTCCCGCCTACGCTACAGCCGTGGGGTATCCCCTATCCATTATTTCGCCTACTGATGTTTATTGCTTATTTAATTTACATTGTTTATGAATAGCAACCCTTATATCGTATTATGAATAGCGACCCTCATTTCGTATTATGAATAGCGAACCTCTAGTCGTATTACAGTGTATGTATAGCGACTCTCATTCCTTATTATGAACAGCGAACCTCTAGTCCTATGATGAATAGCGACCCTCATTTCGTATTATAAATAGCGACCCTAACTCTATATGATGAATAGCGACCATCATTTCCTATTATGAATAGCGACCCTCATTCCGTATTATGAACAGCAAACCTCTTCTCCTATTATGAATAGAGACCCTCTTCTCCTATTATGAATAGAGACCCTCTTCTTCTATTATGAATAGCGAACCTCATTTCGTATTAAGAATAGCGACCCTCTTCTCCGATTATGAATAGCGACCCTCTTCTCCTATTATGAATAGCGACCCTCTTCTCCTATTATGAATAGCGAACCTCATTTCGTATTATGAATAGCGACCCTCTTCTCCTATTATGAATAGCGACCCTTATGAATAACGACCCCGATTTTGCAATATGAATAGCGACCCTCTTCTCTTATTATGAATACCGACCCTCTTCTCTGATTATGAATAGCGGTCCTTATGAATAATGAACCTGATGAATAATGACCCTTTTCACCAATTATGAAAAGCGGTCCTTATGAATAGCGGTCCTTATGAATAACGGACCTTATGAATAGCGGACCTTATGAATAGCGACATTGACCCAACGCATGTACTTCTCACACACCTAATACACCCTTCTGAATTTCAACAGACATCCAATCCTTTTAAATACTTTGCAAGCACTCTATATAAGGTATCGATCATTTATATACAAATTTGTTCACTAAAGCCGACTTGCAGCCCTCAGTTTAACTCAAAAATATGTATAAAAGGGAGGGAGTGACTTGCTATATTAAGATAGTAACTCTGAATTGTTTGTCATACAACAGACATAGGTTGTTTAGAGTGGTAACATTTAAACAACCTAAAACAATCAGGAAATGATATTCACAGAAAAACAGAACTCCTATTCGCACATTTTAGACCATATCCATGGGATATCTACATCTCTTTCCTTGTTTCTTTTCTATACTCAACACTCTTTCATTCGTCTACCTTATAATTGGGCAGATAACTAAAAAACAGAAGAGAGTGACAGGAAAGAAAGAGAAAACGGAAGGAAAAGAAGTTCCAACCAACATTAATAGAAAGAAGGAGAGATATAGCTCTAGATATAAAAGAGAAGGAAAATAAAGGAATATATGAATATATTTGATATGTCAATAACTTGAGAGAGAGAGAAGGAGATATCTCAAACATAAAAGAGAGAAAAGAAATTAGATAATAAAATGAGGAGAGACAAATATCAAAAGTGGATAGGGAATGTAAATTATATTATTGGGGAATTAAAACCCCGTATTTGTTTTCAACAATTTTGTACAAGACTGACTGTGTAGGAAAAGTTGTATAATTATGCTCTTATGTGTACATTAAACATACAAGTTTAAAATAAGCTCTCCAAAAAAATACATAATCAATTTTTAGGACTTACCAACCCACCTACATTTAACCTACCTCTCTATCTTCCTCCGTTTTGACATTGTTATAAGCAACAACCTTATTCAGATAAACAGCAGCCGACACCTTGTCACCCATTTGTTCATATGTCTTGCCTATCATATACTGATTCATGCCGTAGAAGTTGGGCGAAACTAGAATTGACAAAGCAGAACAAATTAAATGCTGTGAATCATCATTAAGTATTGTTTTATGCCCCCCCCCCCCAACAAAAAAAATAAAATAATAGTGTTGTCTGTATGGCCTAGGATTAGCAGAATGTATAAGACAATATTTTATTCAACTTGGATCAAAAATATTTTTACTCACTCATCTCTGCAGCAAGAAACATCGTCAGAGCCTACAAAGGAGAGACAATAAAAAAGCATATGATTTGTATATTTTGCTGATACAACTTGCTCCTGGAAACACAATCCCCACCGTAACCACTAACATCAACAAACATATACCTAGACAACTCCCCCTCCCACTCAGCAGTAACTGTTAAATATGACAAGACATATTGGCTCAGTCGGTATAAAAATGTCTGCCTTCGAAACCAAAGATTGTGGGTTCAAATCCAAACCCAGGCAGATGACTAAAGCCTTTGGTGTGTGTTAACGTGGCCCTCCCCTATTCCATAGAGACTCGGGCTAGGTTATTATGGACGACATCCCGTCCCTCGGATAGGATGTTAAACGGAGGCCCATTGTAAAAGGAGTCACCAACCATTCTTTCTTTTAGAGTAGAGGGTTCTCCAGTGTAGTGGCACACTTGCATATCATATATCATTTTTACAGGATGGAGATACGACGGATTATATTGATTACTGTTAGTTCCCTTTTCCACTTCCAGATACACGTGATGCTAAATTAATAATTTACAAAATAATGGTGTGACTCTAGCTGGGCAGTGTGTACAGTGGGCTATTGTTCGTGGATGAGGTGTGGTGGGGGTTATGTCAAAATGACCCCTTCCTGCCACAAAGTTGGAATAGGGTCAAAGTCATTCATTCATTCTCTGGTCATCCTTGCTGTCTTCAATAGCAGCTACATGAAATATATAAATACATCAAATCATGCTTTAAAAAAAAAAAGAAATACCTCTTCATTTGTTGCAGAAAGAGGTGAACCAAAGACACCTGCAGCAATTTTCCTTTCGTACCATTCCATATTTGCATATGTGTAATACCTGGAAAAAAGTAAATAGATTCATCTAGTCATGTTGAGCCCTTTGCACTGACTCACTGACTGCCATTCAATCTCGCGAGGAATTACAACATCATTAAACACATTTATATCAATTCATTTTAAGTATGGAAGATATCACCGACTGAGATTCTAAAAAGTCAAATGAATAGTATTGTAATAACATAGATGCATGACATATTGGATGTCCTTGGATGGAGCGGTATCTGCAAATATTTAGCATGTGATAGAATCATAATGCCCCGAGTCAAGGATGATGACAATATAGTTCTAGCAATGGGCAATATGGTTTTAGCAATGGACAATATGGTTCTAGCAATGGACGATATGGTTCTAGCAATGGACAATATGGTTTTAGCAATGGACAATATGGTTCTAGCAATGGACAACGTGGTTCTGGCAATGGACAATATGGTTTTAGCAATGGACAATATGGTTTTAGCAATGGACAACGTGGTTCTAGCAATGGGCAATATGGTTCTAGCAATGGACAGTATGGTTCTAGCAATGGGCAATATGGTTCTAGCAATGGGCAATATGGTTCTAGCAATGGGCAATATGGTTCTAGCAATTGACAATATGTTTCTAGCAATGGACGATATGGTTCTAGCAATGGGCAATATGTTTCTAGCAATGGGCAATACTTTCAAATTTCTATATGCCTTGAAAGCAAAGCCGAGCAATACAATTGCTCTTGTTGTTGTTTAGCAAGCATCAGCATATTGAGTTGACATTACACATTTGTGGGTCTGTACTAGGTCCCTTTGATCAGCTAAGCAATTATGGCATACAGTGTGTTTAATTACCGAGCATTAACATCGTTTATTTAAAGCCCCCGTATGCTAAAAAATGTATCCACTTTGTACTACTGTGAGTTCGCGCTTTGGACCCAGTCTACGATGTGAGAGTGATCGAGAGGAGCAAAATATCACACTGTATTTATTGTGGTCGTTGAGGTGACCCGACATTTGATCCTGTTGCTCTATATTGATTTCCTGCACTATTCTTACCTTTAACTCTGGACCCAACATTATCCCTAGCCCTATAACCTTTAACCTAACCTAACATCTTAAAACCCTAATCCTATATATTTGATGAAATAAATCCTGGAGCGACTATTAGCTGTCCAAAGTGCAAAGGTCACCGATATGATTACAATTAATACTCACCACAGACCTAGCCAATAGAAAGATAATGCATCCTCTGGATTCAATTCGATGGCTTGCTGTAAAAGAACACAATGAGAGAACTTTTATTAGCATGTCGTGCAACCTCTACCTGTATCATTATGAACATGACGAACAAAATATATAGTTCCTCATTGTACCCTCAACAATTGCTGTGGTAGACAAAGGAACATCCCTTCACTGCTATTATGCAAAAATGTGTAGAACAGGTGAATATGCATGTGACACCTGTTCTACACATTTTTGGATAAAAGCAGTGAAGGGATGTTCCTTTATCTACCACAGCAATTGTTGAGGGTAGAATGAGGAACTGTATATTTTGTCCTCTTTCTTTGTCCGTCATGTTTTTAGTGTATATTCCAATACACCAACATTCACGACAAATGCATACTTGGTATAAAGTCCTAGGTATTTGGTCAGTCATTTGATGTCCCATTGTTAGGAAGCATATAGAGTTACAAATATAAATTGATCAAAAATATATACATCTAA
The DNA here is from genome assembly GCA_035222895.1 of Strongylocentrotus droebachiensis. NCBI lineage: Eukaryota > Metazoa > Echinodermata > Echinoidea > Camarodonta > Strongylocentrotidae > Strongylocentrotus > Strongylocentrotus droebachiensis. Next base: position 72,280 of record JAVYIG010003901.1, read on the forward strand.
ATTTACTTCACTCTTTGGTAGGGCTATTAGAGATACAATCTCTAGACATTCTAAAATCTTATATGTGGTCCTTAACGTATGGGATGACGTAGCTTGGAGTAAGGTAAGCGCACTTAAAATAGCAGTCAGCATGCTTCCAATACAGCACTCTCAGGCTCGCACTAGCTACCCAATACTATACCCGATACATTCAATAGCATTTTAAGGTAATTGTCATATTTTCATTAAAGGGTTTAAAAAAGTTTCCTGTTTTACAAATCTGAGATGCATGGCCCTACGTGTTATTAGTGTGTTATCAGCGTCTGTGATATGGTGTAATATTGAAGCCCTACAAAAATTGCGCTTCAACATGATCATGAAATGAAATGCCTCAAAAAAGTAAAAATATTTAAGTGACCGGATTTACCAACGCACATTTCCCCTGGTAGACTGTAGTGTTATAAACACCGTTGGGAATACGGTTTTTTAAATTTCGATTGCCAATCATAAATATCTTGATAATCAGACAGTCGATCGGCGTGTAAAAGTCATGGGATTCTTGACTGACCTAAAAGTTAATAATTATGATTGCAGCATGAGCTAAATCCAGACTTTTGTTTAGAATATGAGGCAAAGATAGCAAAATAGGATATCAAATAGGACGTCGAAATGTAGGCAGGTCAGAAAACTGTTCCAATGAAGATATCTTACCAAGAGGTGCTCCTTGATGACATATGCATTTGTAATCATCTGCTCCGTTCCCAAATAGTCACACTTGTTACTCAAGCAAATAGCATACCACTGTGGAAGAGTTAAGAGATCAGATGGAGGAAAAAACAGTTTACAAGTCTTTATGTATCACTGAACACCAACCACATTATTACAAGGCATGGAATCCCTGCTTCAATTATCTAGCTTTCAAACCTTAACAAAAAAACAGCCTTTGCCTTTTTTGGGTGCTCCGACATACGTATGCTTTGGTGACAATTATTTTGTTTTCTTTTTCCTTATTCATCTCTTCTTCTCATTTGCCTTTCTTTACTCCCTTTTCTAACATTGCTCTTTCTTATCCCTTCCCCTTTTTTAAGACCGCCCAAAGGGGGTGCGGCTAATATGGCCCCCAACTGGATCTGCCACTGCTTCTAAAGCTAAACAAACGGTAACAGAGAGAAGATGTCATCTTTTTCAGCATTTCTTACCATTCCTTTTGATTTTTCTTTAATTCTCTTCAAAGATTCCTGACACTTTCAAATTGCCGTATTTTCCTTAAAATAAGAAAATTGGAAGCAGGCATTCGGGATGCGGAGCGTGGTCCACATCCTGCTGTAGATCAGCGTTGTTGAACGTTTTTATAGTCACGGCACCCTTTTGAGAAATGAAAAGTTTCGCGTCACCCTTTCAAATTCATTACAGCAGATTCATTTTCCATCACTCTGGTACACGTCAAGTGCCATGTAAACACATATACGAACACATTTTTTCTTAAACAATGACATTTTTAATCTGATAAGAATGTCATTTTGTAAACTAAACACATTAGAAAAAAATATGATATCAAGTATGCGGGCACCTTGATACCAAATACATGTATATATACAAAACTCATTTATTCAGTCACCTCGAAGCAGGAATATAAAAATATGCAGGCATCTCGTTGTCCAGAATCATCCTGTATCTAAATGTTCTGAGCGAGTAAAGCGAGTGAGGGAGGAAAAAAGGACACTTAATAACTAATTGTCTATAAGAAAAGTTATTTCTGCATGAAAATAGATAATGGATCAAAAAATAGATGAATTCATTTCTCTGACGGCACCCCTAGATAGTCCAAGAAATGCCCTTTTATCAGATTCTGCATCGTACATCATTTACGGGCATCAATGCATGCATATCGTTCTACTGCGATTGCAGTTCTATTTGATATTATTATCACCATTATCAACATCATCATCATCACCACCATCATCATCGTAAACTTTATTCTAGTTGTCACCTTATTGGTAGCAAAGTTCTGGTCGTTTGCCTCCAAGGCCCTCTGAGCAAAGTCAAACGATTCGAAGGTCAGTCTCTTCTTTTCACCCTCGCTGGTGCTCAGTAGCAGACCCACACAGCGACAGGCCCTGGCAAGGCGCCACAGAAGCTCGTCATCGGTAGTGTCCTTGAAGCGTATCAGATGATCGTACATCTCTGTAAACTGGACGGCATCATACAGTCGGTCCGCTTCCTCCACTGCCGCAGCGTTGGGAGAGACAGGCACTGGCTCAGCAACTGGCACCGAATATAATGATAGTGATAATGATTTCAAATCGTACTTCGGAAATAGTGAATAATCATTCATTAATACTACATTTATTTTAAATCCTACAAATTCTTCTCTCGTTTAAAAGAATTTGTCCTTATCTGATTTTTGTTTGTCTGGAAACCAGGCTTTTTATAAACGGAGTGTCATGTACAAAACAGATGGAGAAGTATACCAAATATGACATCAAAATAATATCATGACTGAAATATAGCTGGGAATATTGTCAACTGCGCCGAGATCAACCGGATTGAACAGGCGCTAATGTGCATCACTTTGTAGCGAACATTCGAATCGATTCATATACCATCTAGAGTTGCCAACCTATAACTTTAAAAAAGTTTTATTGAGGTTCAAAACAATATTTTTTTAGGAGCTAGGACAAGTATTTTTGCCTTGCGGCACTTTACGCTATCGTTTTTTCTCCATATAACCTGTTTTGCGACTTGGTCGGAGAGCTATACATAGATATCCTTCGTGTATTACTATACAAATAATGAATGGTTATGAGTTCAATAGTGCGAATATATGTTCATGAGTTGAAAGATTAACATTCTATTCAACGAGGCGTCAGCCGAGTTGAATAGAATTAACGTTAATCTTTCAAAGAATGAACATATTTGCACTATTAAACGAATGAAAAACATTCATTATTTGTTTTATACAACATCGAACAAGACCTAACAGAACGTTAATCAACAAATTATGCTTTACTCCTTATAAAGATAAATTAAAGTTCGAGTCAAGCCTTGGCGATTACATGCAGATTGCCTTCGCGTCAGATACACGCAGGGATACGCGCACATGCAGCAGAGAGGTACGCAGTCTGCATTATAACCAAAAATGCACGGCGCATATAACCAAAAATGCACGACCGTGCAATATACCATCTATTGAATATCATGTGTCCAATCAAATGACAAGGATCCACGTAGATGTTGTATAAAAGGGTATATGCAGGGCTCAATTTTTTTTTTGTCCACGGGGGCTCTTCCCCCCCAAAAGAGCCCCCGTGAGCCTTCTCACGGGGGCTCTTATAGTGTTGACGGGGGCTCTTATTTTAATACAAATTTCCATTGAATTGGTACCCATGAAACTCCTAAATTCCTTGTTTTTTATCATTATCATTTATCGTCCACGAGCCGCATAGCGGCGAGGCGATTTTTGTTGTTGCTATTTTGAACCCCCGTAAGACAGTGATGTTTTCCTGACATCTACCAACATGCGGAGCATCGTCCACGAGCCGCAAAGCGGCGAGGCGATTTTTTGGTGCTATTTTGAACCCCCGTAAGTGATATTTTCCTGGCATCTACTAACGAGCGGAGCATTTTTTTGGTGCTATTTTGAACCCCCGTAAGTGATGCTTTCCGGCATCTACTGACATCTATACTGTGTAGGTCTGGACACATGATGGCATTTTTCTATGCACATCACATTTTCACTTGGCAGCCCAAGGGGGAGGGGGGGGGGGTAGGAGGGTCAAACCCCCTAAACCGCATGGATCCGCCCCTGCAACATCTTTGGTCTTGTTCTTCTTCTCGATATTGATTTACTGGTCGAGGTACATAATTTGCTGGTCTTTTAGAATCACCAGATTTCAGAGGATTCACACTTTCACAACGAAAAACTTCTGCATATTTCAGTCTTTGCGTGATCGTCTCCAGCTCCAGCAGATATTGGGCGTCAGCGTGCAAACCTGTACTACCGGCGCAGTATAGCCACTGCTGACGGCCGCACAATATAGTGCGAGCTTCCGTTTTTTTGTTTCGGTAATACTCATGGAGATGGGAGAGATAGCGCCATCTAAGTTCCATTTCATTGGTTTAAGGTTTGAAAATTGATACTCAATATTGTGTTAAAGTTATATCAGAAAAGATAATCTTTATTTTATAATTCCACGAGGAGATTTTTAATTTTCAATCGCCCCTGTGAGCAACCTGACGGGGGCGATTATGGAGCTCACGGGGGCGAATCGCCCACCGCCCCCGTGTATTTTGAGCGTTGGGTATATGATATATGACTTGTATGTAGTTTTAGCAGCTGACATCTCTCTTCAAGACACACAGGTCTCTCCAAAGATCTCTTCTCTCTATTGAAAGGTGAGATTGATGAAGTTTAAACAGGTGCACGTATTCCTATGATGATAAAGACAAATCATATCATTAACTTAAAACTTACTTTCATGTATTGTAAATATAAAGTTGTTTCTTTCCTTAACTCTTAGTTTTACACTGAATTCGCCATGAACTATATATATATATAATATAAATATCTATATATTTATATAGTAAACAAGTAGGCCTAATCATCTACATCGTTGTAGAATATTTGCTATTTTGAAACACTAGAATGTACTGCAATTTCTGCTGAATGACAAAGACAAAGAACTCAGCTTTTCTACACTATACATCAGGGACTTTTAGATTGAGTAGACGAGGACGGCGTGAACATCCAATGATAATGCGTGTCTATGGCAAGTTGTTTTAACATTTATTCCTAGTGCTTGATATCAAGAATTACCATTGCTTTTCAACAAAAAGCATTTCTTGATATCAATAATTACCATTGCTTTACAACAGATAATCATTTCTTGATATCAAGAATTGAATTCTTGATATCAAGAAATAGAAATAAATGTTAAAACGTCTTGCCATGGACACGCATGATCAGTGGACGTTCACGCCGTTCTCGTCCACTCAATCTAAAAGTCCCTATTATATACACTCATCTCTTGTCTACTCCAAAAAGGTACAACATCTAGCGTCATCTTCACGAAACTCATATAAAATTCTTCCAAACTTAACTGAAATTATATTAAGATACATTTTAGTATAGGCCTATATCAATAGAAATGGATATTGTATTCTTACCGAATCGGGCCTGTAGTTTCTTCTACAAAATAGCTTAAAACTTTCTGCTGCAATGTTATGTAATTCGGACCTTACGTTTGACCCCTAGGTACAAGAAGTACTCGAATAATCACGTCACAAAGATATAAGAAGGCAGAAGTGAGGAAAAGCGCGTAGGAAGGAGGTAACAGGTCATAAATAATACGTCTCAAAGAAACCAAATTAAGACACAGAAGGAAAGCACAGAAGAGAGGTCGTGAATAAACAGAAGACAAACTAAGACAGTGAGAGAGAGACAGAGAGAGGAGGAGAAAGCCGTTCTGTTTAACGTATATTTTGTCCCGACAATTTGAAAATTTGGTCGACCGATATTTCGTTTAGTAAGGGGGGGGGGGGGTAAGGTTACCTTTTTTTGGTCACCCTTAAGCACAATTTTTGTTTTTTTTAATTTATAATTTATTTTTTAAATGGGGGGGGGGGACCCCCCCCCCCCCCCCCCTGCGTACGCGCCGGTATTTATATACATATTATGTTTGTGTTTATTTGAAACATAATTTTTTTTTTTAAAGCTTATTTGGGGGTAAAACTTTCTGATCAGAAAGTTTGAATATAGAAATGTAAAATATCGGTGATTATTGACCAAGAACAACACAGAGAGGCTGAGCCGGGACGGCGGCACAGTGCCCCCATTTGTTCAAGAATCCCTAAAGTGCCCCTGATAATTGCCCCTTTTCAAAACTGTGAGGTGTCCCTTATAGTTTTGACGCATGCCCCTTATCCTTTCTTATTTGTACCATTTTTCCCCCTACTGATAATTGCCCCTTTTCGGTTCCGTGCCTTTTTCATCTCTGGTGAGTGCCTCTTAAAGACACTATGTCCCTTTTGCAGCCAACATCAAATTCTGTAGAACTTTGCGGGAATAATGAGTATGTCATGTATGCCCGATCTGTGAAATTTAAATGTTAGCAGTGTCCTGATATTCAAATTATGCAAGGAAACCCGTTTACTTGCTAGACTTCACTTTCAGACACTATTGAGTGACTGACTGGCTTTTTTTCTTCATCTTTGGTAATAATATACATAAAATGAGCTGTAAAGGGTACATGAGCATTTATCTACATCAATAACCCACTTCTTGTAATGGCCAGAATTAAATGGATTGAATATTTGTGCAGCATAAAACGTAGGACCATTCGGTACAATGGTCTGAAAAATCAGACTTTTACTTACTGGCTCTATAGCTCCTACGTCGATTCGACAACTAATAGTCGTTATTTTCCCACTTTAAGACATTTTCAAGCCCCCTCTTTTTTAGGGAAGTTCTTAATTAGTATTGTCTTTCATATGCCGTTGGAATTTAACCTTTTCATTTTTTTGGCCTGCAAAAGAGACATAGTACCTTTAACAGGTGTGAGAAGCGTACCATTTTCACCTCTTATAATTCCCCTTTTTATTTTGACACGTAGTCCTTTTTTTTCTAACAAGTGTCCTTTTTCTTTTTACCATAAAATGTACCCCGAATTTAAAACAAGAGTAACTTTTTCTTTTATTTCACCCAAACTTGCTCGCATTTAAAGATGATATAATGATGTTTCTGATTAAAGATCTTTTCAATCTTTCATGATTAGATTGTGCTTAAGACCCCATCAAGGTTTTTTTTTCTCTTTATAGATGCGACCCCGAAATCTTAAAATGTTTGCTCGCTCGCTTCCCTTGCTCACAAAAAAATATTCAGACCATCACAGCCAACTGCGAAGTATGATGCTTAAGCAGTATCTTGGAGCATGTAGAGGGAGAAACAAACATTAAAATCATCCCTGATAATGTAATCACAACGTAATGTTATATACCAACGTCTAAAAATTGTATTCTTTCGCTTTGATGTTTCCCTTTGTAGGTGCTCCTTTGTTCTTTCCAGAAAATGCCCTTTATGTTGGTGCCCCCCCCCCCCCCCCACTTTGAAAGACACTCCGCCGCCCCTGGGAGAACAACATGGTTGCGAGAGATAACAACCCTCTCCCGGCATTCAAACTAAAGTTTTTTAAATAATAGAATCATCAGTTAATATTGAAATTGGTATGCAGTATTAATCATTTTTTTATACAAATTATACATTCGGTTGATAATTACGAACTACAGCGATTAAAAGTTGAACTCACCCACAGCAGTAGCGATGAGCACAATGATTACAAGGGCGGTCGAAAAAGCTCGATTGCTTTGAAAGAAACCCATGCAAAAACTCCACGAAATAGACGAAGGCATGATTACTTCCTCAGTATTATTCAACTATCAAACCGTAAAGATAGAAGTGGTTCCCAAAACAACCTTTTGATGTATACAACTGGAGAGAGTCTGAGTTGTATGTAGTTTAACAACCAATCCCGTGGACTTTTTATTACTTACACAATTTCTTGCTGTCTGCTGCCTCGAGATCACTGGAGCGAATAAAGGTAACAGTGTATAGCAAAAGTCCCTATTCAGCGAAGGATTAATCCTTTGTATGGATTCTTCTACTACTATCCTTGACCAGAAGTGCGTTTCAAAGTCGATATACTGTGGGCATCATCCCATTAAAATCTTGTATCCAGTATTAAGGGCGTGTTCTGTTACTACTGAATGAGATGAAATGCTTATAGTGCAATTCGACGAATATATTTCGTTCAATCTGAAGGCAAAAGAGATTATTTTTTGTCTGCGGTACGATTGTATAGCAGGCAAATGTTGTTTGTTGGGTTAATTTGGGGCCGTTGCCCCGGTAGAATGTAATTTGGATAGGTAGCTGGTACAGGTGTGCGAGCTCCCGCCACGGAGACCAGGGCGTGGCATCAATAACTGTGTAATTGAATCATTCTAGCTTGAACTTTCAACGAGACAGCTCTTATTTACAATGAAAGTGCGATGTGTTATTTTATGTTACGACATGGGTTTTCCAGAGTTTTTATTCTCATCGGCCCGAATTCGTAAAGGAGGTTTCTCGACAAACCTAGGTTTATATGCGTCATAAGACGCGTTTCGACGCGTTTTAACAAGCCTTGGTTTGTAAAAACGCGTCGAAATGCGTCATATGACGCACATAAACCTAGGTTTGTCGACAAACCTCCTTTGTGAATTCGGGCCATTGAGTTTTACCTCTGGTTTTAATCCTGGACCATGGTCTGTCCAGTCCCCCCCCCCCTCATCATAGTTGTGTTGGACGAGAGCTGAGATTTATAATTGATTGACTGTATACTGTGGCCAGTAGTATTCTATAAAGCTTAGAAGTGGAAATATTAGTAGGATTAAATAGTTATTCAACTTATCAGCCATGTTTTGAATGTTTGATGTCCTTGTCGATCGAATGAGAACGAGATGAAGTTGTCCCGCCCCCCCCCCCTCACTCAGTGTTATTTAGGGTACGCGTATGCATGTTCCCTCCTTTTGAAAACACCCCACTAAGTCCGGTGTGTAAAGTCAATACGGGCCGGATTTTTGTGTACTACGAGCCGAACTTGGGTGCGTGAAAAGTACCCCTTTACCGGACATTTTGGGAACACGCATGCGGTCCCGTCAACCTCGGGGGTGGGGGGGGGGGGAGTTGTATACTGAAGACAAAGTAAGATGTTCAGTCAAAAAGAGAGAATTCAGCTCTTCGAACAGTATAATCATTGATTCTGTGTACTGAGCGCAAGATAGTAGTCAGTGTAGTGTGAATTGCTGCCCCACCCCATATTCTAATACAGTCGATATATCTCAGATACTGTCTACCCTGTATTTAAACTACTGAGGGTGTTTAAAAGGGCCTAACTCGGCAGTGCTTTTTCACGCAGTGTTGCTTCGGGTCAAGGTTTCGATCAAATAGAATGGACAAAGAAAATATATATACAGTACACGCCGAAAATCTCCGAAACACGATTACACGATATATTTTTTGGATTACACGGTTTACACGATTCACCTGAATCGTGTAACTGTGTAATCGTGTAGATTTACACGATTGAAGATTGTCGCTCTGAATCGTGTAATCGTGTAAATAATAAAGTGCATTGGTGGGATGATTCGACCAGATGCAACAAACGTGTAACCGTGTAATCGTGTAAATTTACACGATTGAAGACTGTCTCTCTGAATCGTGTAATCGTGTAAATAGTAATAATGGTTATAAGGGCATTGGAAGGATGATTCGACCAGTTGCAACAATCTGCTAATCGTGTCTTGCTTTCACCACTCGCTTAAACCAAGTAATTGCTTTTTACACCACTTGCCTACATTAGGTAATTACTGTACTTTATATTCGTGCATAAGTCATATCTCAAGAGATCGTGAGATTTTTTGAAAAAATGACGCCGAATTGATCGCCGATTTAAAGCGCGACATTCGGCGTCGGTGTGAACTAGGCGTTATAAAAAAAAGTACCATGGTAACCATTTTTTGGGGTCCAAATTACCATCCACCATGGTTACCATGGTATCAAACAATGATAAACATAGGGTCATCAGACAATGTATTTCATTGTTTTGGTACCATGATTATCATGGTGGATGCTAATTTGGACAAAAAAAACATGGTTACCATGGTATTTTTTTGTAAGTTGCGGTCGCGTCGTATACCCGATTTGCCCCGAGTCAGGGACGGGAAAGACACGGTCTCGTCATGCTACAGCCCCTTTAGCTTGTCTAATACCGCCCCTTCTCCATTCGAACGGTCATAGCAACGCCCCTGAAATCAACAATATACAGCATGCCATATCATACTGGGTAGTCCAGAATCTGCCCGGCCCGCGTCTTATTTTTTCGTACCACGGCGAGCCCAGATTCTAGTATGAACTCATTTTCATACATAACAAGCTACGTAAAGCTTGCAAAGAGGTCACAAACAATTAAACTTTGATTATTTATTTATTTATTTATTTCTGATATTTATACAGGGTGGCACATATCACCAATTTGGTGGTCTTCCATGAGGCCCTGTTTGGTAATAATAAAAACAAATAACAGCATCAAAAACAAAATAGATAAATACACAAGCATATAAACAGGTAAAATACAAATTAATTGGTATCCCCTTGAAATAACTGATCATTCAAGAATCATCCTTGATCATTTACAAGAAATACACTTACTGTAAGTGTATTAGTTAAAGAGCAATTGAATGTAAATATGTATATAACAATTTTGGTATCCCGTGCGTTAAGCTTTAAATGATTATTAAATGAACGTTTTTAAAAATTGTACTTAATTTGAAAATTCCATTCACCTATTTCTTGTAAATGATCAAGGATGATTCTTGAATGATCAGTTATTTCAAGGGGATACCAATTAATTTGTATTTTACCTGTTTATATGCTTGTGTATTTATCTATTTTGTTTTTGATGCTGTTATTTGTTTTTATTATTACCAAACAGGGCCTCATGGAAGACCACCAAATTGGTGATATGTGCCACCCTGTATAAATATCAGAAATAAATAAATAAATAAATAATCAAAGTTTAATTGTTTGTGACCTCTTTGCAAGCTTTACGTAGCTTGTTATGTATGAAAATGAGTTCATACTAGAATCTGGGCTCGCCGTGGTACGAAAAAATAAGACGCGGGCCGGGCAGATTCTGGACTACCCAGTATGATATGGCATGCTGTATATTGTTGATTTCAGGGGCGTTGCTATGACCGTTCGAATGGAGAAGGGGCGGTATTAGACAAGCTAAAGGGGCTGTAGCATGACGAGACCGTGTCTTTCCCGTCCCTGACTCGGGGCAAATCGGGTATACGACGCGACCGCAACTTACAAAAAAATACCATGGTAACCATGTTTTTTTTGTCCAAATTAGCATCCACCATGATAATCATGGTACCAAAACAATGAAATACATTGTCTGATGACCCTATGTTTATCATTGTTTGATACCATGGTAACCATGGTGGATGGTAATTTGGACCCCAAAAAGTGGTTACCATGGTACTTTTTTTTATAACGCCTAGTTCACACCGACGCCGAATGTCGCGCTTTAAATCGGCGATCAATTCGGCGTCATTTTTTCAAAAAATCTCACGATCTCTTGAGATATGTTATGCTAAATTCACACCGACGCCGAATTGATGGCGCATTAAATCGGCGAGCAAAGCGGCGGCAAAGCGTAACAAAGCTTAATTAAAGCGTAAAGACCGTAATAGAGCGTGAGAAAGCTTTGAGCAATTCGGGACATTCGGCAAGAGCGCCAACAATTTAAACTCTGTTAAGCTTTCCTACGCTTTGAGCAAAACTTTGATAAGCTTTGTGACGCTTTGATAAGCTTTAATACGCTCTCCCCGCTTTACGCAATTCGTGACAGATCGCCTCAAATTTTTAAACAGTTTAAAAAATGTTGGCGCTCTTGCCGAATGTCCCGAATTGCTCAAAGCTTTCTCACGCTCTATTATACGGTCTTTACGCTTTAATTAAGCTTTGTTACGCTTTGCCGCCGCTTTGCTCGCCGATTTAATGCGCCATCAATTCGGCGTCGGTGTGAAAAAAGGTTAAGGCTTACGCATTCACATGCGTGCAACATACGCGAAACCGAAGCGTGAGGAGAGCTTCGCTCTGTGTCGCGAACGCTAGCTGACCCAGAAATTAAGTCCATTCATTTACTTACAGTTGTCAAAAAGAAGTCGTAGATGGCGTTAACCAGTATTTGCCATGCTACAACCCCTTTAACAACAAATGGCAAAGAGAAAGTTGCATTGAAGCAGTACTTTCAGTTATACAATATATAATTCAAGTAAGCTGAGGTTTCAAGTCGCCTTTAATTATGAAGTGTATCTTTTATGTCGTTCTTTCATGCACCCAGTATACAGTGGTATAAGTTATGATGAAGATAATTGAACTTGGGAATTGTTTTGGGAAAATGTGTTTAGACCTTGTACATAATTTTTTTCTTTTTTCTTCGTGTTTGTAAAACGTATTGATTCAACTGAATGCGAAGAAATAACAGAATATGAAGAAAAGAGACATTGCATACAAGACTCTAATTTGGTCCATTGATTTTAACCTACCGACAGACACGACAAAGGATCATGATTAGGAGTATGGTGGCCCACGTCCTTATACAGTGCGTCCCATAAAAAACGAAACCGAGAATTATCGATGTTTTATCATAACTCAATCACATTTATAATTGATAAATAACACATATTTGGAAAGTTTAGATCCTCCTCTTTCATTTGATGCAACTCATATAATACATATTTCACGCATGAGTTATTAAAATGAATTTGAAGAGAGGAAACCAAAAAGTCATTTGGCGGACGGTATCTGAATTTCAAGGAGAAAATCACATTTCTAAAAAGTTGAGTTTCTGCCCTTTTATACGACACCTCAATCAGGAAGAATGAGCAAGGAATGACAAAGTTCTGTTTGTTTAAAGTAGTGCTTGCATTTCCATAATTTTAACAAACGAATTCGTTTTCACTTGGTGCCTGCCGTAGCAACAAACAGAGTTGACAAAAGAATTAACTTCATTTCGTTGACAATCAGCCGTCAGTGGCGGATCCAGGGGGGGGGGGGCACAGGGTGCACGTGCCCCCCCCCCCCGGCCAAAAAAAATGTTTAAATGAGCCCTAAATTCGCCCAAATATTACTAAAAACAGAGACGTGCCCCCCCCCCCACCCCGCCCCCCGCCCCTTTTATTCAGCGGCTGGCTGAGTCGTTGCGATTTTTTGAGGACTAAAAAAAAAAAAAAAAAATGTCCTCTTACCCCCCCCTCCCCCCCAAAAAAAGGTATATATATATGTTCTCTTTCACACACGGTGCCCCCCCCCCCCCCGTGCAATGTTTTTTTGTATTGCGACAAAGACTTTTTTTAATAAATAGAATGCTTGACAGCGCGTGAGAGAAAAAACATCCAGGGTATTTGCATTGACAATGCTCCTTATTGTCCTTTAATAAAAACTAAATTTTTCATTTCTATGTTTATGACCTGTGTTATAAATAGTTATTCTGGCACTTCTATTGCATACGACGGTGCAGTAGCTCCCCATATTTAATTGTGACATACAGTGTAGGCATATATGTCAAAATACACATACAGTGGTTTGTGTTTTCGTTTCTTGAATATTGACGCGGATGTATAAAATCGTATACCAACTTTGAACTTTACAGCTTTGAAATTGCGTCGGCTCACTTTTGATGACATTTAAAACAATTTTCTAAAGCCAAATTGAGCCGAGTCTAACTTTGTCAGTCTCTGGCTGTGACAGGAGCAGCTATAGCATAGGGATCATGGAGTGCAGTTGAACGTGCAGTCTGCATATAGCCTCAAAGCTCAGACATCGACTGTTACTTTAAACACTACTAACAAGGTTTTTTGAATGAAAATATGAAAGTCACATGCAGGCATTTACGCACAGGTGGAAGACCCAATAAACAAAATCACGTGAAAATCACGTCAATATCAAGGTATCGACTTGAGGAGAGTTACGTTCTTCAAACACCGGACATTTACGTAAATGTGTTAATACGTTTATTGCACTAGGTAACTTAAAACACACGTACACTAAATCACGCAATTGTCACTGCAATATCACCATTATAATAACGTGATTGTCCCTACCGTGGAGACCATGGTTTGTAAACCTAATACTCCCGTGTTTGTTTGGTTATGAAATTACATCTTCATAAACGAAATTATCGCGTCACAGAAACACGTGAAGCGTTAGTAGTAGTTTTAGTCAAAATATCTGCGTGAAATTCACGTGAATATTACGAGGCTGACTTGAGATGAATCATGTTCTTCATTCACGTGAAATTTACGTAGAAGAGGAAATATGTTACTGTAACCCGCGTCCAACCCAATAATTACGCAAATGTTACACAATAAATGAACAAAAATAATGACGTTTTCATCCCGTTTCTGAACATCGTGTCTTGGATCTTCCTTAATTACGTCCAGGCGCGCCGGAAGCAGTTTGGGATTAGAGGGGGGGGGGGGGTGGGTGGGTGCAAACATCCCAGAAGAGAAAGCTAGTTGCAACTGGTCCAGTTGATGAACCAGTTAATGCCAACTGGTAACCCTGGAAATTGAAATGGGCTAAATGATCCAGCTGATCCAGGCCAGTTAGAATTCAACTGGTCTCGCTGAGCCATTAGAACCATTTGGTAAAACTTCCAACCAGTTGAACGGCAACAACACTTCAATACTGGTATGTCTGTATTTCCAATGTAAAGGCATTGGTAATAAGTAGACTTACATCATTTAATTAATGGAAAAAAAAATCATATACTTGTATTTTATTGAAATTATTTTAGTTCATAGTTAATGTTTCCCTTATTTATGTTTAACTAAATGTAATTTATACGAAGTAGCGAAATGTCCTAATAACTGGTAATTTATATTTGTAGAATTTTCGAAATGAATTGCATATAACAAAATCAGCAGTAATTAAGAAATATGCTGTAAATTCAGATAAATTGTTTAAAAAACATAGATCTGCACGCACCCCATATTCAATATGCAAATTAATGGTGTCAGCTGGTTCAACTGGAAATATGCCAACAGTCACGGGATTATCACCACGGAACTTAAATGGTAACTGTGAAACCATCAAGACACCCAAGAATAACTCATTTTCACACCTGGAAAATACGGAATACCCAGCTTATATAAATAATCCGTTTGAGTCACGAGATCATCACCGCGGACCTGCTGGCAAATTTGACTACCATTTAAATATGTGTTTTAAGACACCTAATAATGACTTATTTTTCACACTTAAAAGTCACGTATGCCCAGCTTAGATTAATAATCCGTTTGAGTCACGAGATCATCACCGCGGATCTGCTGGCAATTTTGACTACCATTTAAATAGGTGTTTTAAGACACCTAATAATTACTATTTTTTCACACCTAGATATCACGGATTCACAGCTTAGATTAGTAATCAGTTTTAACTACGTGATCATCACCAAGAAAGTTATGGTAACTTTAAAACCATTTAAAAAGGTGTTTTAAGACACCTAATAATTACTAATTTTTCACACCTGAAAGTCACATATGCCCAGCTTAGATTAATAATCCGTTTGAGTCACGAGATCATCACCAAGAAAGTTATGGTAACTTTAAAACCATTTAAAAAGGTGTTTTAAGACACCTAATAATTACTAATTTTTCATACCTGAAAGTCACATGCCCAGCTTAGATTAATAATCCGTTTGAGTCACGAGATCATCACCGCGGAACTTATGGCAACTTTGACTACCATTTAAAAAGTTGTTTTAAGACACCTAATAATTACTAATTTTCATACCTAAATATCATGTATTCACAGCTTAGATTAGTAATCAGCTTGAGCCACGTGATCATAACCAAGAAATTTATAGTAACTTTGAAACCATTTAAAGAGGTGTGTAAGACACCTCAGAATTACTAATTTAACATAACCAGATATTCACGGACAGAACAATAAGACGATTAGCCGGTGTAAGTAACGTGATTATTACCATCAACCTTGGATAACCTGTGAAACCAATCGATAAAGGTGCTCAGAAGACCAAATAATTACGTATTTATCACCACCATCGGTTAACGGACAAAAAACTCGTTGCTTGGTCAAGTGGTTATTTAGTCATAAACATTTGATTTACAGAGGTAAGTGGAATCACGTTACTCCAGTCGCGTGATAAATTGGTGGTTTTTAGGTTAGATGAATACGTGAACAGGGGTACCTTTTTTGTTTAAATGAAGGCACGTGTCCATACCGTTTAAATCTAGTTCAAAAGGCAACATACTTTAAAATCACTTCAAATACACTCCCAAAAGAGGTTACTTTTTAGTGTTTTGTTTATTGGGGACACAAAATGAAATGATTTGCGGATAGAGCTCTAGTTGGTTGCCGGCTTTGGATGTTTCAAAAGGTGGTCCTCTGCTTCTACAATACCCTTCTGCATCCACATTTTTTTTGGGACATCAATGCTATACTGCAAGTTCTGCATTAGAGCAATAAGGGAGTTTACAGATACAATCTGCGCATGGGCAGATAAAGGTCATTTGTACCAAAAAGGTAAAACCCACAGAGATGAATACTGGATATGCGCTCATGAAAGTTATGTAACATTATTCATTTATGCACCAACGGTACATTCTATGATACGCAGGTGGAAGTATTCTTTTCAAGAGGGCAAACAAAAGGTATTCATGAAGCACATATAGGACTTTGGCAGTTATTATTCTAATATGCTCAAAGTGGAACTTCTCCATGTGTAAAAGATCTGTGGATATTTGGGGTCATTTGTACCATGTGCTATCTGTAAACTCCCTTATTCATTTGGGGCCTCAGAAGCAGCATTCACGTCGCGGTCCTGCTTGTAATGTAGGCCATTTTGTTTTGTTTTGTTTTGTTATTACCTGAGAATCATTCTACCGCATCTTAGCGCGGTAGAATGATTCTCGAGAACGATCCACCCACTGGGGTTTATTTTAAATTTCAAGCTTCACCGTATTAGTTCAACACTCGGGCTCTAGCTTTAGCGTACAGGGCGCACTGTCTTCGACTTCCGATCAAGTGTCATTTTTTTTTTTTAAATTATAGATATAGCCCTTATGAATCAAAATTAAACTTTCTGTAGGGGGCCTACGAAGAAAACAGTGTAGAATTCGATAATGTGACCAATTCTTTCCACTTCAAATTTCCAGTTTTCTGGTAAGTCAATTTTTTTCTTTCTTCTTTTTAATCATGTATCACTCTTCCCTCTTCCCACTTGACCCGCGAGAGCGTAGGTCTGCGAGACCGGATATGAAAAGTTTCCGCGAGACTAAAGGCCCGCGAGACCGCACATAAAAATAATATGTCTCAAGCAATTTATCTGGGCCGAATTTCGGCTGCGTTTGGCTGCGTGTGGTTGATAAAATACACATCAATTTATGTCCCGTTCACATGGCAATGAATAATATAATAATAACATTTAGCTTTTTATATAGCGCTTTAAAATACAAATGTCTCTAAACGCTTTACAAATATACTATTGCCCCAGTCATTGGATTCAGTGCTTGCCCGCACACATTGTGTGCACAATCTCCAAACCCTGGGGAGTATTCCAGCATAGAGAGCCAAGTGCACACTGATTCGTCATGACATGTCTTATTAAGTGTATGCACCATTGCCGCTGTGGAAGTGTTGATATTATTTTTGCTGATGTCAA
This sequence comes from Strongylocentrotus droebachiensis, assembly GCA_035222895.1. Taxonomy (NCBI): domain Eukaryota; kingdom Metazoa; phylum Echinodermata; class Echinoidea; order Camarodonta; family Strongylocentrotidae; genus Strongylocentrotus; species Strongylocentrotus droebachiensis. The sequence continues at coordinate 89,550 of JAVYIG010003901.1, forward strand.
ATTATGTGCCCGATAAAAAAATGCTCTTGGTGATAACGTTTTTTTTTATATTTATAGATAATCAATAATTATATGAACTAAGTTTTTGCTAATATAAGGACAAAATGTAATGGTTTAAATGCAAGTCAAGGATAGGTCTTATATGTTTTTTTAATATTTATTGTGAAGGTACTGTCTTATGTATTGATAGTACTACATCAAGTCACTGATCGTGCTACTGACCTAGTATTAATCTCTATTTTGCGACCTGTTGCGAACTATTCAAATAGAATATTATTTAATTTCAATATTCCACTATCAATTTTTGTGTGGAGGTGGGGACACTGAAACCGTTACAAATCTACCTGGAAATCAGTTACAAGCATAGTAATATGGTGTAACGGAAAAGCCTCAACCAAAGTTCTACACCCTAGCTAAGACATAAATGGAACGAGAGAGAGAGTAAGAGAGAGAGAGAGAGAGAGGAAGAGAGAGAGAGAGTGTGAAGTCGGGGACGAAATTGTGGTCGCAATTCAACTCGTCATCACATTGAAATGACCTAATTGATTATGTTATGATTTTTATCATAATTGATAAATGAGTAATTTATTTGTAGATTTCATATTTTTCATCCCAATTTTTTCATTTTGTATAACCAATTTATATTCTATTGTATTTTGCTCCAACTTTACTGACCCGAAATTCCCATATAATCATGCACTGTAAACGATGACATGTCTAGGGGCAGATCAAAAATATATTTGAATTATTAGGTAAAGGGATCATAAGCACCAAGTGTTAAAGGTAATACATGTACAAAGTTTTGGGAAATTTTGAAAATTGGGTGGATAGTGATTCTTTACAATTTTTATGTCCCTGTGGATATATTAAAAGCACTAGGAAATTTAGCCCCTAAAACTCTTTTGCTTTCAAGAAAAATTGAATATAACAATTTCAAATAGCGCCTACGGCCGTACAATGCTAGCTACGACCATGAAAATCTCAGAATATGTAGTTGTGATATATTTCCAAATGGGAATAGCTAATCGATTTAGTCGAGAAAAATTATTTTATAGCTTAATTAATATCTTAACCTTGAGAAGGAGCTATACAACATAAAGAGTTTACTATTTACAATTTTATAACTTTAGACTCGATTTCAGCCGCGACAACGATCACTGATTATTGTAGAATCGCGTATGCTTCCAATATGTTCATTTGAACCAAATTCATGACCCCATACCAAAACTTTGTATTACCTTTAAGCTCACACAAATGACAACCAAGCCTATTTCGAGCCAATTTAGTGCGCGCAAGCATAATATGAACTGTATGTCGTATAACTGCACACATATAGTTTTCGGTCTCGGGGGCCTTCGGTGTCGCGGAACTTCGGTCTCGCTTGCCTTCGGTCAAGTGGTCCCTATGTCCGCTCTTAATTACTTCGTTCGCGTGTATTTTCTGTGAATTAAGTGTGATAGATTTGCTTCTCAAGTGTAAAATGATCATAAATAAGACAGTGGAAATATATATTTTGGTTAAAAGTGGATTCAGAGCCTTTTGGATATAAGCTCTTCGTAAATTACTCTTTGTAAGACGGGGCCCTGGACAGCTATGCTCAGATCAGCCCCTATCTAAAATGTTATAGTGATGCTATAACAACAGGGGTTCTTAAACTTTTTCTTTGACGGTCCAGATATGATTTCTATGGAAGCTGTATGATCCGCAACATTGGATGCCATTTGCCTGAAAATTCTTCTGGTCGATCATGTACTGGAAAGCCGGGCACGGCTCAAACATTGCTTAATTTTGTTTCAGACTTAGACATTCTATTCCTAAATTTTACAACGCTTGTAAACTGAAAATAATGAGGCTTGTTTTATAGGCCTATATCTGATCCAAAGAGAACTGGTACAGTTTTAAAAAAAACAGAGCCGCCAGCGCTGCTTCCACTTGTTTAAAAATAGAGTATCCTGAAAAGAAAAAAGACAATTTCCTGGAATTTGATGGAATTTTCTTAAATACGTGGATTTGTTATTTGGATGAATTGCTAATTAAGGGGAGACAAAAGTCATACGACTTGTCGCACAGTACCAGACTATGAACTTTAACCTTTAAAAGTTCACGAATAACAATGTATACTTCATCAAGAGGCCTGAAAGGGGTAAAACTAGTCTCAGCGGCGGTTCCAGGATCGGGGGGGGGGGGGGGGCGTCGAAGGCAACGATCGCGCGCTAGCCCTACTGGATTGGGTCAAGAGGCAGACCACAGATACAGAACACATATATTTATATAGTAACTATTTATTGGGACTTATTTTGCTTTCTAATGGATCCGTACAACATGGCAGAGATTGGGGGAGGGGCCTGGTAGAGTCCTTGCTATGGGTTCCGGAGCAGAGCCCCAGGACGCTCACGAGTTTGACAATTCAGAACATTTTAGATAGCCGTCGTGAGCGATAAAAACTGTAATCCACTGTGCCCCATTTGTGTGCTGTTGTTAAAGAGTACAAAAAAGCCATCAGATTAGGCATTCCATCTCTTTCAGTAGTAGTACACGACAGTTAATGGGGGGGGGGGGGTTTAAACCATGGTCACAAAAACCTAGGAGGGGGTTTAAACCCTCGGTGGCCAAACTTCCTTTGTGAATTCGGGCGGATGAGTTTGAAACGCACTTGGTCAAGAATGGCAGAAAATCCGTCTGCATAAAAAGGATAAATCCTTCACCGAATAGGGATAATAACGTTTCTTTGCTCCAGTGATTCCGAGACTGTCACAGCAGATAGCAAGAAATTGTCCACGGGAGTGTTTGTTAGAAGCTTTAACTATATAAAACTCACACTTTCTCCAATTTTATACAACAAAAGGTTGTATTGGGAACTACTTTTATTTTTAAGGATAGGGTGCAGTGTGAGAGCCCTTGCCTGGAGTCTAGGGGACGTAGCCCTATAGAATTTTTCAGAAATTTATGAAATTCAAAATATGGGCAAGATTATGACAAGCGGCTGGATGCCCACATTTCCTGAAACATCACAGAGTACAGAAGAAGTACTTATCAATTGCGATCAGCACTCAAACTTCGTTGATCTCTCTGCACTACTTAAATGTCCAATCACTTTTGTCAAGTTACAGGCCAAAATTAGAGTGAAATTTCTTTGAAAAAGCACCTTTTCGGCTCAAAATTCATATTTCACAAACTACATAACTCAATGAATTGATATTAACTTGAAGATATTTTAATTATTCACCTATTGACACCAGATAGGCCTACATGGTTATTGGAGGTTTTACTCATACATTATCTTTAAAACTCGATGTCAACACACCAAACATGTCCTCAATACACTAATAATACGTTAAAAACACGTGTGGGCAGAAATGTCGTTTTTGTGGAAATCAAATCAATAACTTTGGGTTGCAATAACTTTTCACTGAAAGGGGATATAAGCTTCTCCACCGCACAGGATATTGACCTTGTACTGGGTCAAATTTTTCATCATTTTGATGATTCCAGAACCTTGTAGTACACACCAATACTTATTTGCTAAATGATCAACCTTTTCTGATCGATTCCACGCCGTTTCTTTCACAATCGGTTTAAAAAAAAATATATAAAAAAAAGGCCTGTCCCAATCAGATCAACAAAATGGGCAACCAAAATATTCTTGACAAAAGTATTATCTGATTGAATTATGAATTGGTTCCTATTTGCCATTTTGTCTTCTTGTCCCATACAAGTCGACTTGCCGAGTTTCAACAACTCGTCATCCTGTCTTATGGTCCCAAACAAGTCGACTTGCCGAGTACCAACAACTCGACTTCTCGTCATTTAACTTGTCTTCTTATCTCGTCTTCTCATCATTTCCCCGTCTTCCCGTCTTCTTATCTTGACATCTGGTTGGCACTTATAAGCTTCCGTAGTTTTACAATATAACATGAAGAAAGTATGCTTAGAAAATCAATAAATAGAAGGAAAAAATTATGAAGCTATTAAGAAATTATAGATTTTTTTTTTTTTTTTGGAGGGGGGGGGGGGAATAAAGGAGGAAAAATGGAGGGAAATAGTAAAAGGCAAAAAGGAAGAAGGATACAAAAAGGGAAAATAAATGATTGCAAAAGCTCTAGAAGAAGGAGGTTAGATCAGTAGAAAGAGGGCGAAAGAGATTGAGTCGACAGTCAAACAAACCGAGATTCATTGTGTTTAAAAGTTTAATCTTTAGCTTTTATTAAAATGTTTATAGAATGGTACTTTGAGATTGATCTAAGTTATTCCAAAATACTGGACCGGTGTAAATAGTTGTTTTTGTGCGAAAGCTGTTCTCATTCGAGGAGTGTGGAAGTGGTTCGACTGGAGGAAATCGGGAGAGGTAACTCGTTATTAATTAGTTGGAACATAAAGGTATCGAGGTACCAAAGAATACGAATCATTCATTTTAAGAATTTTGTCTTGTAAAAATAAGTGGTTAGTGTGGGAACGAAAGTAGACATGGATTATTCTTAATGCACGCTTCTGCAGCCAGTTACACTTTGAAACTTAACATTTTTATAATTATTTTCTTACAGCGATGTGCAATTCAGTGCGGTTGGAAAAAAGGGTGCTACATGACTGTGTCGGCCTGCCTTATTCGTCGGGGCAATGTACTTTGCAAGCACATACTCTAATATGACACTGTACAACAATTCCTGAAGTCTAGAGCAGAGCCTATAGCTCTGTCAGTTTGTGTGCCAATCTACGCTGAACTACAACACAAGCCTACTGTAGTCTCATAGTACAGACACTGTTACACACAACAACTGGCGAGGATTTGTGCCTGAAAACGAAGTGCGCGGTGATAGAGCGGGACTATTAAGATGAGACCACGGGTGAGCATTGCGAAGCGGTGGTTGCGTGACCGTTGGGGATGGGTCGTCGTCGCTGGCTGCTGTGGGCTTTTCTTCGTCAACTTCGGTTTCATGCTTGCATTCAGCATCGTCTTCGTCGCCCTCCAAGAAGAATTCGGCACTACCGCTACTCAAACAGGTATGTCTCGAACATGAGGTAAATGAAAAAACCTGATGAAGAAGAATTTGGAGTTAAAGAAGATCAATTAAGGCAGATTCTGTAGCCTAGCTTGTCCACTATGATTTACATCCTTTTTTTGATTGCATCTTGTAATTATTTTCTATGCTGTACTGCTTGATCTTAACAAATTTATCTCCGTTTTATTTTAGGTTTGATTGTTTCAGTGGAATTAAACTTTAAAAATGAATTGACTGTGCGAACATTACAATTGAGTACATGAGAGCATTAATTTTTATATGATACAATATGAGCAATGTACTTACTTATTACTGAATTTTTAAATCGACTGTTTTTAATGCATTTTTATATGATACATTGTGAGCCAATTATTGTTAGTCTTTGGACTTTTTATTTGGTATATTTGTAATAAAATCGAAATTGAATTGAATTGAATTGTATTCCGTAATCATTACATAGGATAAACAATAGAATATTGAAGTTGTCATTGAGTCGACTTTTCGAATGACTACGCGATCGTGTTTCAATCAATCGCCAAACAATGTCGTTTTAATTAGATCGTGGTTTCGGGTTCGGAAGGGGAGATAAAAGAGAAGCATTAATTGTGAGAAAAAGAAGGTATTTCACATTGTAAATAATATGTCAAATTCAAGCATGTTGACAAAATAAAAATACCCGATGGCCTGCGTGATTTGATCGCTTACCATAAAAACATGTCTTCCTCCCGCGTACCCAATGACTTCACCAGTGAGGGTGGGTGTGGGAAAGGTATGTCTTGCCAAAGGACGTTAGTGCCGCGGCGCTGGACTCGAATCGCGAATCATGGGTTCGATATTCCGGAGACGTATCCCCTAGACCATGACACGTCTACCACTGTATGCGTGGGGAGTGAGGAGGTCCAACCACCCCTTCCCTCGCAGCCTGAGAAAATTCTAAATCCTAAATTTATAACTTCTTGTGCAAACTATGCCTAACGGTGTGCATTATAAATATTTATGTTTTTTGTTTTTTGTTTGTTTGTTTGTTATTTCACTACCACAGCATGGGTCGGTTCCATCCCCATTGGGTTTTGCTGCATCTGCTCTCCCCTGATCAGCCCCCTCATCGAACGCTTCGGGAGTCGTACTGTCGTCGCGACAGGGACGGCGATCTCGGCGGCCGGTATCATTACGACGTCGTTAATGCCCTCTCTCACCCCGATGTACTTCTCATTTAGCTTCGCCTACGGTTTAGGTGCCGGGATGATGATGTATGGTTGTTTTAACCTCATCCTCGGCTTCTTCCCCTTCGATAACTCTACCAGAGCCATTGTCATGCCCATGGCATGCTCGAGCCTTGGTAATACATGCATATACACAAGACGTTACACAAGTCAAACCATTACCACAGTTGTGGGTACTTCTTTATAAATCTTAAAAAGTCGCATATCAATTTATTTTCACACTTTGAAGGAAAAATATTCTGACATGAAGCAGAAAAGGGTTAACAGATCTCTTTCACGTCCCTCTTTGGTCTAAAATATAAAAAAAGGAAACAACAAACATTAGCTCATTTATGACAATGGGGTCATTATTTGAATAAGGGTTCTAAAGGGGACCCCCTGAAATCCGCAACATGACATGTCCTTGCGTATAAATGTAGGGCATAGCCTAAAAATAATTCGACATTTTACATGTTAATTTAATCTTTTCATTTCAGTTTTATTACATTTGTTAGTATTTATTTATTAACATATTTATTAATTAGTTAGTGAGTTATTCGATTGTTTATTCATTCATTCACTCCAGTTTAATACCTTTTATTCTGTAGGTATGTTCACCATGGGACCTTTGACCGACTTCCTGCAGACACGATTCGGATGGCGGAACATGCTAAGAATCATGGGGGCGCTGATCGAGGTCGTGAGCATTCCCGTATGTTTGCTGGTGTTGAAACCACCATCCAAACCCGAGAAGGACCATCAACGCGAAACAGACAAGACATGCTGCGCGTCAAGCGACACGACGAGATACTCCGAGATCAATTCCTCCTTGCAAGACGTTCTTGCCGAAAATCGAACTATGATAACCGAAACGAACGAAAATCATTCCTCAAGACTTCATTTTCCAGGAGAAGGCAATGAGGTGATAAATGATGGCGATGTCAGTGATAAAACTCTTAGCACAGACGAGGGACAAGAGACTGATAACAAACTTAACGATGATCATAAAATAGAGTCTAATCGCAGTCCCATTTGCCGCATTCTTGGTACTCTAACATACCCGGATGTTGTACTGTTCTCGTTCTCTGTCTTCGGATATGGTTTTGTGAACTCCTTTGTGTACATACAACTGGTGAGGCTATTAATATTTATGTTTATAAACCGCAACCGAGGATATGCCTATGATTGGTTAAAACTGCAGGCACAGATTTTTTATTATATCCCTTATCGTAAGTTTGTTGCATTAGGAGTGTTTTACTAGGAAAATGGTTTCCTACCGAATAGTTCATTTTTTATTGCTGACGTCACGAATAGTTCATTTTTCTATAGGGAGAAACAGAACTATTCATTTTCCCGGCCCCCCCCCCCCAAAAAAAAAAAAAAAAATCGGGCAAAATTCAGCGAGCCGCGTACGGGATTTCAAATGCCTCCGCACGGCCAATTCACGCTGTGTTACGGCGCTCACGCCGTGCAATTTGTGCTGAGCCGCAGTAACTGCACTACACTGCAGTATACTGTACCTGTATAGCGCCAGCTAAACATTTTACATCATTCAATGTTTCATTTGAGCCGTGCAATTTTCTTTTATTTCTTTTTTGAATGTGATTTGAATTTGAGTACGGTACATGTTATTACAGAAGTGTCCAATGAATGATACAGGTGGAAGGGATATAAAACAAATATACAATGACTCATTTCTGGAACAAGCTAAAACTATTCGCACTCAGGAACTCAGGGAGAATAGTTCTATTGATGTTCCTGAGTGCGAATAGTTTTAGCTAGATCCTCGAGTATCATTGACTATTTGTATACTATTGACAATGCCTGGAAAATAGCTCTGTCTTTGAGTATTTTACACAGGGACGTAATATTCAATAAATCAAGTCAATAAATCAATAATTGCAAATAGTAACAATAGATACACTCTATAAGACGCTTGCACTACGCAAGCACTTTGATTTATAAATGTTCGTACAATTATCATTGTTATTATTATCATTATTATTATCACTATTATCATTATAATAATTATCATTGTTGTTATTATCATTTCGATTATGATTATCATTATTATTATTATTGTTATTATTATTATTATTATTATTATTATTATTATTATCATTATTACTATTATTATTATTATCATTATTATCAATATATTTTTTTTTTGTCAGGCTAACTTCATGCTCTCCATTGGACACGAGGAAGAGAACGGCACACAGGCCGTCATGGCCATGGGGGTGTCAATCATGATTGGTAAAACTTTGCTAGTCTTGTTCGCAGACCGTGCACCGTTTCCTAAGCTTGGCTTCTTCCCGATCGCAAGTGTGATTGGAATTGGGATACTAATTTGTCTCCTCTTTGTGCATCATCTTATCGTCATTTTGATGATGACGGCAAGTAAGTTCCGAATTCATAAAATGTCCATCCCTCATTCCATCCTCTATGTTTTTTTATATTTTTTTTTACCAGTTTAGCCCTTGTCGGTCATCCCAAAATAGCTTGTCAGTGTAACGAAACAGACAATCAAGGCCATGGTTACGTAAGCAATTAAACAAACGAGATAATGTTCTCATCGACACTGCAGACTGAGTAATTTGGAGTTGTAAAAAAATTAAAAAGGATACCCATCGTTGGTAGATTCCCATCGGAAAGTCATTACATTGTTGACATAGGATTATTTTTTATTTTCAAGAGTAAGTCAGGCTTTGTGTTACTGATACCATTTTTCATAACAATAACGGCAGCTTTTTCAAAAGATATTGTCGAAATCCTCTTGTACCAAGTTTGGGCGGAAGCGAGAATGCAGTTCAAAAGCCCTCTGGCTTACGCCTTCTTATTTCGGTCGGGAAGCAATTATACTGACTTTTTCTCATTGATTTTGTGCATTTGAATATTAAGATGGCAATGTCAACTCAGTCAGACTCGAGAAAAGACTCACTTTCAAGCAAATATTATGATATTCCCTTTGTTATGATGAAACAATATCGGCTTATCTTGTTATATCCCTTGGTGAAGGTATGCGTTGTCATCAGTGACCATTGAGTCGTCAAAGTGGACAAAATTTATTTGGGATACTATCTCTTTATGCATGAAAGTGAACTGTCATTATCTTTGTTATATATAGTAATCAACTAAATCTTTGGGGTTCAATTTAATAGCAAAACTCTGGATTTGCATGACTTGTTCGAGACCCGATGTGCACATTATATGCACCTTAAGCATGTAAAACGATGCAATGGACAAGTATGGAGAGAGATCTTAGATATCATGAGACAAGAAATTAGTAGACTGTCATAAAAGAATACTGTTATAATAAGGATATCCTGTTGATTGAAACAATGTCATGTGAAAGCTTAGATGCACTGGATCACTTTTAACAATGAGGCACTGAAGCATGAAGCAGAATTTAACTTTAAAAGATGATTCAATACCAACATTTTGACGGCACATTTTTAAAACTCTAGTACTCGGCCGTCCGTTTCAACAAATTATGAATAGGGTATCATTAGACAGAAAACAAATTACTCTTTACCATGATGTCAATTTCAAGGTCATTTTGTTTATGGATTTTTAATCATAAGCTATCAAATTGTTGTATTTTGTGGGGGTTTTTACGCACCATAGAGCAGCCAATACCTAACAGTTTTCAAAAATTTGCTTGATAGTATGTCACTACGTGCTAACAAAGTTTTGCCAGTGCCACCGTGCCGCGACATTATCTTTTGTTGTATTGCTGTTTATTCTTGGTGTATATCTATTTATTTCTTTGTCTTTATAATTTTTTATTTATATTTCAGTACTGGGTGTAACAGTGATGAGTACGGCTGACTGTCTTCCATATTCGCTTTGTAATCATGCTTTCGGAGTTACTATAGGAACGCAAGCTCTGCCTATTGTTGGTTTCTTCCACGGGTCTGGATACGTGTTAGCATCTCTCCTGGGTAAGATGCATGTTTCGATGGAAAAAGGGGCATAATGAGGGGCACTTTTAAAGAGATATCGACTGCTTTGAGAGCCAGACCTCGAATATTAAAGCAGTCGATATGTCTTTTATATGCCGAATTGAAAAAAAAATCTACCAAGAATTCTTACCTAATCCTTTTATTGAGTAAAGATTGGTTAAAATATCACGGAAAATCTGAGAAACTGTCTGTTAATCTTCACTGGAAAAATGACCGAAAGTTTCAATCATTTGGGAATCGCAGACAAAAAGCACTGTATGGTGTCCGCGCTCGCACGAAGACAATTTTAATACGTAAACCAATAGGGATCGCAGCATGAAGGTATTTTTTAAAAGACTATTGACCGGTAGGCGGGTATATGAGGGCACTTTTCACAAGACTATTGACTGGTAGGCGGGTATGAGGGGAATGGCTAAAATCACGACTGCAATTTCGACCAATCAGATGGCTAGATTTCTAAAGAGAGCTATATAAACCCTTATAAAGCTATTTGATACAAATTTGCCACGAGGGTAATTACATATAATTCTTTGCCCCGCCTTTTCTTGCCCAATTTGAAGTAGATTATTTTGAGCCGAGTTTTCCCGCACAGCGAATCGGGCAACTAATTCCCCTCACGCTGGGCAAACGGTTACCCAGTATTTTAAAGAGTGTCCATCCCCCTTTAATTAAAAAGAAAAAAACATCTTTGATATCAAGTTACACCGGAAAAAAGTTGAGCATTAAACAACACTTTCGTAAAGTTTAGAATGTTGTCAGAAAAATAATGAGTAAATCATGTTGTTTTTTTCTAAGGTGGAAAATATCATATACTGGAGCAAATGAGGACATCACTGAAATTTAATGTCAGACAACTCTCCTGCTTACTCATACACACAAAGGAAAATAGTTTTGTGTCTAAAATTGATTTCTGAGCGGGATAGCCCAGAACAAAGATCACTTCGTGAAAATAATTGAAATTCGTGACCTTTTCATTAGCTTTTGCTCTAGAAAAATGGAAGAGATGTCTTTAATACTTCAGAGAAATAATTTGGTAGTCGAGTCTCATACATTTAGTGATCTCGGTTTTCAAACGTTCATAACTTTCGTATTATTTCGTTGTTTTTTGTTGTTGATGTATTTGAAATAAATCGGAACAATAATAAGAAAGTTATGAATGTTTGAAATATGGGATTATTACGGCTCTGCGAGTCTCAAATTGGCAATTTTGCCAGTGGCTTGTGACGTAGTGACGGATAGCTCTCCGTTTGTCGTGTTTAACGATATTAATAATTTCTGTTTTTTTCCCAAGTGCATTCTTCTTTGGGGCACCACTAAAAATCATTAATGGAAACTAAAAAGTATAATTTTACAGGTTCTCTAAAAGGAGTCATTTTTCTTTTTATTTAAGTTTTAGTCATTTTGTTGTATTAGAACAAATGGGAAAGTTTTCCGCGACTACACCACAAAGACATTACCGATTCAGCCAATTTGAAGAGTCTATACCTATAGTAATTGCAACTTTTAAAATTTCATTACTTTCCCATTTTGCCCAATTTCATTCAAAATTTCACCAGCATGCTTCTATGATTTTCTGCTTTCTTCTAGAGTAGTTTGCTATAAAGGTTGGATTTCCCTTTAAACTGCATTGTTTGTCTTAGTGGCCGATATACTTAAGAAAAGGAAATGAAGGCGGAACCGGAAGTGCCGTTATGGTTCTTAAAATGTTATGCATAATGCCCAAGCAGGGAGCTGAGAGTCTCACCTCCCTGGCCCAAGGTACTAGTTCAGTCATCACACCGATACCGAACCGACCCCTAACCGACTGGTTCTTGTTATCCATTCAGGGAATGAATTTAACATGTTGTTCGGTCTTTTGTCGGTCTCGTCGGTTCTGTATTACTGTTGTACCTCGGTCACATCAACGAGGCCGATACCGGACCGACAACAGACCGAACAAACAATTACAATAGCCCCAATGGTCGAACACATTAGTCGGTGTGGAGTTGGTCTCGAGTCGGTTTGGCAATGTGACTAAGGTACCTGTATGATCGGAATCGGATATAACATGATCTTATGTAATGATCGAGTGACGTAGCTAAACGAAGGCATGTCCCCCCCCCCCCCCCCTTCGTCGAGTAGTGAAAATTTTAAAAAGCGAGAAAATTGAAACTTTGAAAGGAGAAGGGGAAATGACGAGGTAATAAAACGACTGGACCACCTACCCCCGCCCCCCACCCCACTCCGAGAACGGACGGACCCCATGCGTGTTACCAAAATGTCCTTTTCGTAACAAAAGAAAAAGGTCGACCCGTATTGACTTTACACAACGGTCTTTTGCTGAAAAGGGGGGGGGGGGTGCTGAAAAAGGCTCGTATAACAAAAGAAAAAGGTCGACCCGTATTGACTTTACACACCGGACTTTTGCTGAAAAGGGGGGGGGGGTCGCTTGGAACACGCATATGCGTACCCTAAATAACACTGAGTGGGGGGCCGGGCTCCTACCGCACCTTCCTCCGAATCAGGAGCCTTGTTAAGTCGCATTTTCCAAGAAAGGTAAGAAAGGTGCCCCCCCCCCCCCCAATAGTTCAAGTGCCCCTCAATAGGCAAACTCACGCTACGCCATTGTATGAACCGATGGATGCATGCCAATGAAATACAGTGTAATCCTATTTGACAAAATAGTGGACTATTACAGTTGCCGAGTTTCACGACCTGTCGTTAAAGGAAGTTCGATTACTTAACGTTGTCGGACTACACGGTATCTTGTTAAAATGTGCCCCTATTAGAAGGTGCTTCAAAAGGTTAATTACATGAAAGGTGATTTAAACATTGCCCAGATAGTTCTTTCAATTGCTAGCTAGTCTATTATATATGTCATTTAGAACAAAGGGTATAGATTAATCTGCATGAACTGCGTGAAATAGGGGCTTGTAAAGATATTAGGGTATCCAGCATATAGGATGGATATGCCCCTTCCGTTTGAATCCCTTAAAATTTTGTTAAGAAGGAATTTTGTAATTCTAATCTTGAAGCGATTCATGTACTTGTATATTTCGACGGATTTACTAATTTGTTGATAGCCGAAAATGTATCGTCATGTGATATACACCCCAATTTTTTTTTTCATCCTCATCCCGTCTGCTCGTAGTATAGTTCTGTTTAGTTCTATTAGATCTCACCCCTCTCTTCTCTTCTCATGTACTTATAATCTCTCTTTGCCTCTCATCGCCGCACTCTTTCCCTTTCTCTCTCTTTCTACAGTCATGTATATAGACGTGTAGTAGTGGAGTGGTATAACTACTTGAATAGAAAAAAGGCTGTGGGTTCGATTCCAGGATGGGCATTTATGTCATTGAGCTTTGTATTTTATCTACATTGCTCCTCTCCATCCAGCTGTTAAATTGGTGATTACCATGTTTGTGTTCAGCGGTAAAAGGTGTGCTCTCATGTATGCTCCCAATGGAGTGGAGAGTGTGCGCTGTAATGTGCAGAATCGTAATATAGTCCAGTGACCCGGATAATAATACTGAAAGCTCTTTAGTCACGGTTATGTTATGAGTGGTAATCGTTTTATAAAAAATAGTAATTACTATTATTATTATCTCTCTCTTTCTCTCTCTCTCTCTCTCTCTCTCTCTCTCTCCCTCTCTCTCTCCGTCTATCTCGACATAATCAGGTGAGAGTGTGGATAAGACGGGTTCTTACGACATTGCTCTCTACGCCTGCATTGGTGCTTACGCCCTCTGTGGCATCTTTAGCTTCCTCGTCCCTGTCTACCAAAAATGCTTCGTCAAAGACCGCTTTGTAATGGATCTTTCTCTTGGATGGAAGAAGAAAAAGGAGACGAAAACTGAAACGACAAAAAGTGAGAAGGGGAAAGCACCATGGACGCATAAAGAAGTGGCATACATGATAAATGATCGCGTTTCTTCCGTTTAACGAGGTAATACAAATACAATGATATATTTCATTTATTCCCACAAATAAAGAAAGTGGTCGACAGTTTTCGTATCTTTAGAACTGAAATTTTGGAATAAAACGCATAATGGCTCCTTTGCCATTTAAGTTTTGTTTGTTTGTTTGATTGATTTTATTTCTGCGTCCAAAAAGATACAAATTCAAATTCAAAGTGTACAAATCCGAATAATAACAAATACAATGAATAAAAAGTTTACAAAAGTAATTAAATAAATACAAATCATGTACAATTATACCATACGATAAACATGTACGAAGCATTCAAATAAGATAAGAAATATTATAGTAAATATTTTTCAATGAATTAGAGAGGAAATTTAGAACGCAGGAGACCACCATCATAAACAAAAAGAATTGGCGACATAAGTCTCTTGGGAAAACAGAGTGATAAATTGGGTGCAGTGCAATTGCAGGTGCAGTTAGCAGTTGCGTGATAAAAAATAAAATAAGTCACGGTAGAGTGGGGAGTGATGATTGCATTATTTATCGTTTAAGTGTAGCTTTTAAGGAGTAGATGGTTGAACCAAGAAGTTACAAGAGTTTACGTTGTCGGGAAAATTATTCCAAATGTCCGGGCCATAATGTCTATGAACAGATTTGTGTGTTAGTGATAATTTGGGATTTGTAAGATGGAAGTTTCCAGATATGCGGGTAGGGTATATGAATGAACACTGGAACTATTAAACCTAAACATGTTATCAAAGGATGGTGGAAGTTGATTATTATTGTACTTAAACATAATAACTGCTATTTGAGTAGTGTTCAGATCAAAACTTGTTTGTGTTTTAAGTTTATAGAATAAAGGATCAGTATGAGCTAAGAAATGTGAACCTGTACAAATAAGTATGGCTTTCTTTTGCAGTTTAAAGATAAAATTAATTTTTGTCGAACCAAAATGTGCCCATACACTATTACAATATGTTATATACGGGAGAACTAGCGAATTATATAGTAGAAATAAGTAATGTATTTGGTAGAAGAAACTTTAGCTTGGAGATTATTCCAATACTTTTGGAAATGCACATTGTAACGTGGTGAAAATGATCATTCCAAGTCAAAGTTTCATCTATAAGAACTCCAAAAAACTTGGACTTAGTTTTCTTCTCTAGTAGCATAATCATCAATTTTAATAGATATCGGTGTTTCTTTATTATGAGAATGATGTTTAAAATACATGAAATGAGTCTTTTTTGTATTAAGAAAAAGTTTATTGGACTTAAACCAGTTTATTGGACTTAAACCATACTTTGAGAGTTGTTCGTGTTGTTGTTGTTGTTGCTGTTGTTGTTTTTCAAACTTTTTCAGTCCATCTGCAAAATTATGTTGTTATTTAATCACTGAATGAAAATGTGTACTGAAACCCTATATTATGTATTTGGGTTTAAAAGATGCAATTACGAAAATATAGGCATATTAATATTAGCTCTATTTTTGAGAGATCATCAGTTATGTAAGCAGTCCTAAACATCCCAATCTAAATTGGTTCGCTGCAGTTTATGTGTCAAACGTCTTTCTTACGCTGCATTATTTAACGATACCTATTTGTTATAGGAGTTTTGGTTATACATGTATACTTATATTACAAAAGAAATATCCAAAAACGTTATTTATGCTAGATAGATATTATAGGAAAATATATTTGTGATTATGTTTTATCTTTTATAATGATTGGAGTATGTATTCCTCAAGCTTATTTCGATTACTATTGAAATATATTCATTTTTTTGGTTAACCCCCCCCCCCTTCAGTATTTTTATGTGTATAAACCCCCCCCCCCCCCCCCCCCAAACCCCCTAAAACCCCCCCCCCCCTTTTGGATTTTTTTTTTTTTTTTTTAATTATTAAAAAAAAAAAAAAAAAAAAAAAAAAAGTTATCCCCATGACTGACCAAAAACAGGTGACCCTACCCCCCCCCCAGCGGAGCAAAATGTCAAATTTTCAAATTTCGAGGTAAAAAAAAAAAAAAAAGGCGTCCGCTTAATCCCCCCCCCCCCCCCCCCCCCCCCCCCCCCCCCCCCCCCGCTTATTCAGCGGTGGGCTGAGTCGTTACGAAATTTTCGGCCCGATTTATAAATGTTAAAACCCCCCCCTTGAAAAAATCCTGCGTACGCGCCTGTGTACACTGTTGCCCATAACATTTGAATATTTTTCTCTTTTCATGAAACTTTTTTCTTCTTCTTGATAGATAAATGTTATATCATCTCAGAACTTAAATGATCATTCGAAAGAGTCACAGATATTGATAAATACAGTTCTCAGAAGAAATAAACCTTTTCTATCAAGTACTTCATGAAAAGAGGTAAAAATTTATTGTCCATCTTTATAGGCAATTATTAGTATCGTCATCAACATCATACAGATAGGTAAAACTTTCAAAAAACAATAACAGTAACAGAAAAAAAAATGAAAAAAAAACATCACAATCATCACCATCAATAAGATTGTTATCACCATCATCGGTAACACTGTTATCATGATAATTTATCATGATTACCGTTAAGGACGGGAGTTTGAATCGAGTGCCTTAACTAAATTAAACCATTCGAGAGCATCAGACTACAGTTAGATGATATAATTATGTTCGTTCTACGTACAGTGGTGGATCTAGAAGGGCTCGGGCCCCCTCTCCTGGCCAAAAAACAGGTAAATTGAAACTTTTGTTAAAGAACAAAGAAGATGAGCTCACTCCACTGGGCTCCAGGGGAGGAAGGGTGTGTAAAAAAAATTAGTGCTCACTACCCCTCGTTGAGCCAAAAAATAAAATTATACAAAAAATTAGTGCTCCATACCCCCCCCCCCCCCCGCCCCCCCCCCCTTGTGCTTATCATAATGCCTTCTCATTGTAATAATATACACATAACTATATCTCCTTTCTTCTTGCCTTTGGTATCAATAGAAAATAGATAAAAAAAGGAAAATATAATTTCAGGATATTATATGTGTACTGTACAGTTGGCTTTGCTTGAGCTCACACGAAGGTCACAAGTGACTTTGTATTGAGGCCTGTATAAAAAGTCCCTGTTTAAAGCAGTCCTCTCGACTGTTTAGATTTATTTATTTATTTATTCATGTCTTCTTATAAGGTAATTTGTCCCATTTGCAGGCCAAAGAATGAAAAGGGTAAATTCCAATGGCATTTGAAAGATCATACTACTTTAGAACTTCATTTAAAAAAAAGGGCTTGAAAATGTCTTTTTGTGGGAAAATAACGACCATTAGTTGTCGAATCGACTTTAGTGATTGCAATCACTTTAGTAAATAGTCTGATTTTCAGACCCTCGTACCGAATCGTCGTATGTTTTGTACTCCGCAAATATTCAATCAGTTTAATTTTGGCCATAACAAGAAATGGGTTTTTGATGTAGATGAAGACGTTCATGTATCTTTACAGCTCATTTTTTCTATGTTATTACCAAAGAAAAAAAAAGTCCGTCAGTCACGCAATAGTGTCTGACAGTAAAGTCTAGCAAGTAAACGGGTTTCCTTTCATAATAAGAATATTAGGACACTGCTAATATCTAAATTTCACAGATAGGACATACGTGACATATTCATAATTCCTGCAAGTTCAACAGAATTTGATGTTGGCTGCAAGAAAGGGATACAGTACCTTTAAACGTAGGGTAACTTCAGGGCTCCCGTCTTCTGTGGATCTTATTTATTTCATTGTTTTGTTAATAGTTGGATTTCTACATCAAATGAACATGTTAAGCTGGAACATTCGTTCTGAAATGCACACAAAACACTGGTGGGCCCCTAAAACATAAAATCTGGGCACTTTAGGCATATTTTTCTATCAATGCCTTTGTTTTCAGCACTAAATTTTACCTAAGATTCTGCATTGGATGGTGAACACGATTTTTTGGTAAGTGCCATCTGTGTACCTAACTACCTATCTATAATATCCTTTGGCAAGACATTAATAATCTATTTTTATTTTGCCATCCTCCGCCCAGGTAATAAATGGGTACCGGCGGGAAGGGAATTACTTCAGTTTCAGTTTCAGTTTCAAGTTTTTTATTTCTGCATTTTCCATAAACAATAACAAAAATAACAATGAATACATTTTAGCAATATAATGATAAAGTAATACAAGTAGTAATTCATATAAATAAACAAATATAAATAATCAATAGTACAATTAATCGTATTTGAAAAGAAAGAAAAGGGGGAGAATGCAGAAGACCGATATCGTAAGCAGAGCTTGAAATGATACTGGCCTTACAAAAGAAGGAGAGGAGACAGGAAGAAAGAGCGGGTGAAGAGAGTGCTGTGCAAAGTGAAGAGTGCACTGCGCGACCACTTGAATGGTGCACTTGAATGGTGCACAAAAGAGTGCACTTGAATGGTGTATCTCGCCACCCTCTCAAATAAACGTTCAATAAATTCATTAATATTACTTGATGTCCCTCAGAACAGTGACTTAACATTCGTGACGTCATTGCCTTACTATCCACTTATTGTTTTCTTTATATTGATAATATAAATTTCCAATTTTCGCCCTAAAAAAACGTATTTCCTCCTCACACCAGCATCCAAGTTGTATTGAAAGTAATATTTGTTTGTGGATTCATAGTTTTGTTCAGTTAAATCATGAAAAATTTTAATTTTGATAAACTATTTAATTTTATATAGAAATCAATGATTATGAATATACAATATTTAAAAAATAGTATCAATTCTTCAAGGTTCTTAAAAGATTTTATGACATGTCATGTACGCTATATGATACAAATCATATAACCTGGGCAAAGGCATGGAAAATCACCTTTTGGGGGATAAAAAAGGAAATTAATGGGATAAAAAATATATAAAGCAATTGATTAATAGTGAGACAATGACGTCACAAACTGATAACCAAATTGGCAATTTGTGTAGTGATTTTTAAGTTCCATAGGTTTTCATACCTACAAAATTCATATCTTCATTAAGGTTATCCGTTTACTCATTTTTGTTTTGCTCTGTTTCTCTTGTTTTCCTGCATCTATTAAAAGCAAATTATTTTTGGAGTGGACTTACCATCGTGATTTTTCAATGGTACATGTAATAAAAATATCTCCGACAAGTAAAGTTGTTTCACGAAGTACATTCATTGACCCATGACATGGAGTACAAAGAAGGCGGAGCCACTGCGAAAATATTGACAATTTTGATTGGCTATAGATGTCTAACCTCGTTTGATAGAAGACTCATCATTGGTCTTGATTCTGCACTCTAATTTTAGGGGAATTCCCGGAAGTGTACCGCGCGGATTTGGAAGTTCACAATAATTCTCTCCAAGAGCCGAGACCTTTAAACTCCGTCTCTATTACATTTGGATCTGACCCGGGCCGTCTGGCATCGGACACGATGTGATGCATGATGTGCATGGACTTCGTATCGGACCTTATTATTAGCTTGGATTAAGATTCTAGTCTAATCTGTTTCTTAACATAGACATAGCTGGACGACAGTACACTGCACACTGCAGTACTATACAGCAGGGTACAGTCCCGTATACTGGCTGCTGTGCATGTGGGTGCTAGTACATACAACATAGTTGACTCTCGACTCTATATGGAGTGAGTACATGCAGATCGAGGACAAATCGATTAGACGCAATTCCCGTCACAGCACAGCTACGTAAAACTCAACCACAATGGATAATCAGGCCATGAAAAATCTTGGGTTGAAAATAGGAATATCGTCTGCAAAAATATTGAGGTGAGTCACTGAGCTGCTGAGCTGAGCTGAGCCTGATCGAGTGCTAAAACTTTGATACCAGCGAATGATACTAATTTACTTGATAGACAGCATCTATACAAACTGATTATGTTTAGCATTATGATTACTAAGACGTCTAGAGTATTAGTAGGTACTCTAAAATGTAAAATGTTTTGGGTAGATTCAAAGGATAAATAGAATTATGCAATAACTTCAACATGTTCAAATTCAAGCCTTAGCTTTTCAATTTCATTACCATGATTAAAGTAGTGATTTTCAATCCTGACCTGAAATGTTTCATTTGTTTTTACATGAGTTTTATTACTTAAGTTTGCATGGTCATCAAAAAGTATTCAGTATTTAATGTTTGTATAGATCTGTTTTAATAATGTCTCTGCCTTTCTTTTAACAAAAAGGAGAGCCCAGGAACTGAACAGACTAATCCAATTACGCTGCACGTCCTTTACACTGAGTGGTTCTTGTCAGGCAGTCATGTGCTTTGAATTGGCAGCTGCCGAACATAAACATCCCATCAACAAGGTAAAAGAGTGTTGTTGATAAAAATCTCATCATCATCATCATCATCATCTTATTCTCCCTCCTCTATTCGGAGATCTGCGATCATCATTGACTTAAATTAATTAATACCCTTACCCTTAAATACTGTACAGGTAAATGTCAGTTATAACTGGCAACGCGCCTATAATATATAGTTATCATTTTTCTTTCATCTATCTTATCATTGTGAGGATGAAAGAAAATAGGAATTTAATATGTCTTTCTCCTGTTCTTTTGTTGTGGTTTTTTCTTCTTCTTCTTCTTTATTTGCTTGTTTGGCTCAATTCGTATGGTGTAATTAGTGTTTACAAAGTCATGTTTACAAGTCTTGTACTGCATAGAGTATTAAAAGTGTCATACAAACCAAGCTGTAAACTACAGGTTGCTACCATTTTTACTTTGGAATAGAATGCATGTGATAAAAATTCTTCTTCTTGTGTTTAAGAAAAGACTATCTGGCTATGTGCTACATGTTCTGTCTGACAGGATCAATATATTGTGCAATATATTCAAACTGATTCAGCCAACAAATAGAACTCATCCATTACGGTATGTGAACCAGTGTCTTAGAATCTGCTGCAATTATTTGACCATTTCATCCAGGAATCGGCCATCCAGCTGTCGGGAGTCAACAAGAAAGTCTACGCAAACTCCTTCAAGACATTACAGACCCTCCTGGGCCTGAACCCCACCGTGACAATCAGAGATCTAGCCGTCCAGTTTGGATGTGTAGGAGTAGTGGAACATGCAAACCAAGTCCTTCAGAGGTAGGCTTCGCTCCCAACCCCCCCCCCCCCCCCCCACCCCCACTCAGTGTTATTTAGGGTACGCATATATGCATGTTCTTTTGTTATACAAGCCTTTTCAGCAGAAGTCTGGTTTGTAAAGTCGCTACGGATAGACCTTTTTCTTTTGTTACGAGTCAGAGATTTTGGGAACACGCATGGTATCCCTCCGTTCCCGGAGTTGGGGGGGGGGCGGGGCTTTGCTGGGTAGTTGAGCAAAACCTAGTGGCATAAAACAAGGCTTCCCAAATATATGATTGTTTATTGCAACAATTTATACTAACTAAGTAACTATGAATTGTTATTATTACATGTACTATAAAACCTAACACTAAGATTGATAATGATTATAACAATAATAGTAACATTGATAATAACAAGAATAATAGTAATAATGATAATAATAACAACAACAACAACTGCTACCACTACTACTGATAATTATAAAACTTTAAACTAAAACACTTTAATACCAGGTACAATGAATGCTTAAAGAAACCAAATGATCAAGATAAATTTTGCGATGACATCGGCTCACCATTAGATAGCCCCCCATTCATAATAATTACAGTAGGTTTGTATAAAAAATTAATTAAGGAGCAAATTTTAAATGAGCATATATGTCATAAACATACAAACTGCTGCATTAGGAGTCCTTTTTTGTAGGTGCCTTCAGACTCGTGCTAAATGGACATATGGATATGTCTATAAATGAGTTCTAATTCTCATGTACTCTTGAAATTAAAAATGAAGGTTGTGTTAATTATGTACTTGAATGAGGACCAACAAATTTACCTGCATTTGTGGATGGCCTAGATGAATAAAAAAACATACAGCAAGGTCAAGTTGCTTGCAAATAATGGTTTTACTCACATCTAACACAGTTTGCAAAATTCCATGTTGGTTCTTGTTCTATATTTATTTACAACATGCAGGGTTGTCAATTGCTCACAGGTAGGGCCTACTTCACTTGCACATGGCTAGCATTCTAGTTGCAAAAAGTGAATTAATTATCAAATTTGCCTCTCTTTTTGACAGCTATCGCAAGGAATTTGAAGAGAAGGTTTCAGAAGCTTCAATAGATGGTGTTGATTTCAGCAAACCTCTCTTCAGTGGGGCTGCACTATACACCATATGCAAGTAAGCTTCTTCCGTATTCACTATCAAAACTCTAAAAGGCACTATGTCCCATTTGCAGGCCAAACAAATGAAAAGGTTAAATTCCAACAGCATTTGAAAGATAATACTAATTTAGAACTTCCCTTATAACGAAATGGCTTGAAAATGGCTTTTAGTGGCAGATAACGAGCAATAGTTGTCAAATCGACTTTAGTGATTGTAATCATTTAAAGTAATGGTCCGATTTACAGACCCTTGTACCAAATGGTCGTACGTTTTGTGCTGTGCAAAGATTCAATCCCTCTAATTTTGGCCATGACAAGAAGTGGGTTATTGATGTAGACAAATGCTCATGTATCCTTTTCAGCTAATTTTCTGTATGTTATTACCAAAGAAAAAAAAGAAATCAGTCAGTCACTCAATAGCGTCTGACAGTGAAGTCTAGAACGTAAACGGGTTTCCTTGCATAATTTGACAATTTGGACACTGCTAACTTTTAAATTTCACAGATAGGACATACAAGACATATTCATAATTCCTGCGAAGTTCTACAATTTAGATGTTGACTGCAATGGGACATAGTACCTTTAAAAGTTTAAACTTACAGATTTATTTTTCTTTCTGTAATCCACTGCTGACTCTAATCTCTGTTTTGTATGCTTCTATCAAAATCAACTGGATTGCAAATGCACAAATGTACGCATATTCCATATTATGATTTGACCAAGTGTGTCTATCTATAGCTCAAATGAGATCTAAAAGAACAGACTAAATGAAAAAGAAATGTCACTACTACTACTACTACTACTACTACTACTACTACTACTATTACTACTACAGCTACTACCGGTACATGTACTACTACTACACGTACTACTATTACTATTATCTTTAATTTTATTTCTGCTCTTCATATAAATGTAGAATTTTAAGAAATAATATGGTAAATATAAGATTATGTCAATATAAGCTTTTTATGTGTTTTAGCCGTTTTAGCATGGCATTGAGAAAGAAACATGAAATCTTTTGTACAGATGTGTCTATCTAACCTTGTATGTTTTTTTTTTGCTTTCCACTTTACGTTATTTTATTTTCATTACATAATTATGTACATTTTTCCCCCTATTATTTCTTTCTTTCCTTTAAGGCGCCAAAAGATTAAAGTGGACAAGACAAAGCTTGTTGAAATGACGGGTGTAAGAAGAGGTACTTTTGACAAGCTGTGTGCCGAGTTGGAAAAGCACGCCACTCAGATATTCGGTAAGTGTGGTGGAATTTGAGTTTTTAAAGTTTAGCCATTTCTGATGTCCCCCATTGAATTGTTCACATACAATTCACATAGAATTTAGTAAGAGAGGGGGTTATTTTTGTCAGGAAAAGCATACGTTTGAATTAAAATGAACACATATATGTAAATTTGATTGTTTCATTCTGTTTTGTTTTCAAGAATAGTACAGTCCACATTTTGTTTTGTGTACCGGTACATATTTTCTGGACCCATAATAGATCCAAGCCTTGAAAATATGTGTTTAAAATAAATGTTGTGAAACTCTTGTCTGGATTGCAAAATAAGTCTCGGTAGGGGGGGGGGGGGGGGGGTGAATCTTTTTGTATTGTTAAGTAAATATTGTGTATACATTTCTTTATTCATTTTTTTGCAGGTGAAAAGAAGTCTAAACAATCCAAAAGACATAATTCATGGATGGATGACTTAGAGAGATCTTTTGAAGGTGAGAATGACTTCTTCTTTTTCATACTTTGACTCAAGCTCATTAATCAAAGTTTTAAAATGGATAATTAGAAACTATAACATCTTGTGAATGTGCACTCCTGCCAAATTGTTATTACACTCTCCAGCTTGTGCAATACCTGTGTATCTTACTCAGGATCATTCGATAAAAATCAAAATAGCAATCAAGAAGAATATACTGGAGTATATAATATTAATGACCTATTAATATCCACTCCAAACTTTATTAAGTTAAACCGAAAATGGAAATTCTTTTTGCCCAATTGATCGTGAGCCAGGCAGCCACGGAACAGCGCCATGTTCATCATTGAAAACTTTGAATCTGTCTCCCCAAAAATACACAAAACAGTACATTTCTATGACTAAATGGCGGTTTGATTGGCTCATACAATCTTGTTATCTACTTTTTGAATGAATAGTCCCAAACTATTCATATTTTACACTCATGCTGACTTGTGGAATATGCTCATGAGCTCTTGTGATATACCCATGTATCCATGGGTGTCGTGGTCGAGTGGATATGTCAGCGGACTGTGGATCACAAGGTCCGCGGTTCAAGTCCCACCGCGGCACTAATGTCCTTTGGCAAGACATTGATCTACATTTGCCACTCTCCACTCAGGTGTTAAATGGGTACCCGGTAGGATGCAAAAGCTAATGTGGTTTGATTAGCAATGGCGCTTGTAAAATGGCGACTAGCTGGAATGCTCCCCAGGGAGTGGAGAATGTGCATACCTTGTGTGCATGAATCCGATGACCGGGGTAATAATATATATCTGTAAAGCGCATTGAGAGGGCCTGCGGTCCTGAAATGCGCTATATAAGGACAAACTATTATCTTTATTATTATTTCAAGGCCTTCGTAAAAATGTTAGTCAAGAGGAATATAGGTTTACTGGAGTCAATCACAAGTGTTATTCTTGTACATCATAGAAAACTGATATCTGTTTTCAGAAAATACACAAAACAGAGCAATAGGAACATGGTTACTTCAGTTGGATGTCTTTTTCGTGTGCTGTATTTGGTACTAAGTGGGAAATATTACAGACAATTGTAAAAAATCAAATCTATGGCTTTGATTTTGACACAGATGGTGTGAGTCCACCAAAGCAATCTAAAAGCAGCCAGGATAGCAACAGTTCTAAGCAGGATGATTACGAAGAGTGGAAGAGGAGAATTCTAGAAGGTGCCCCTGACACAGACAAGTGAAACGCTCCTCACAATGAAGAGGATCAGGGGGGTGTTTCACAAAACTTGTCATCAGTGACAAGTGACAGTTTTTGTTATAAGCTACTGAAATCCTTGCTTCTGATTGGTTATTAGCAGATTTGTCACTGATTTTAGTCATTTGTCATTGAAAAAGGGTTTTGTGAAACGGGTCCCAGGTTTCAAGATTCTCTGACACATTGCTCTCAAGACAATTACTCCACGGTCAATTTCCTGCACAAGTGAATTCCGAGCTGCAGCCCTGGACCCAATACTCTACCCTTGCTTCTGATTGGTTATCAGCAGATTTGTCACTGATTTTCGTCATTTGTCATTGAAAAAAGGCTTTGTGAAACGGGTCCCAGGTTTCAAGATTCTCTGACACATTGCTCTCAAGACAATTGCTCCGCGCTCAATTACCTGCAGATGTGAATTCCAAACTGCAGCCCTGGACCCAATACTCACGCAACTCCTATCCTAAACCTGACCTAACTCTCAAGTTGCAATATTTTTGATGAAGCAAGCCCACAGCGATTGACAACCCTGGATACTTGTTTCTATATAAAAATAAGGAAAATCTGTAATAGTTCTCTTTGTTCATTCATTATCTAAAATGACTGCATATCCTTGTGGCCGGTGGGCTGAATTGCAGATTTTTCATACAAAGAATATCAAAACATAAGTGATATTAACAACAAAGGGGGAAACATAGGATGATGATAATCATTTAATGTGGTATTTTAGGCTATTAAGTTATAGAGTTGTGGTAATTATGGAAAAGAAATTCCCACTGAAATTCAAATTGTTTTTGATCTTTTTGACTGGTCTGAAGTCACAATGAATCACAATTAATCATTTATTTTCTGCGACCGGAAGAACAACAACATCTTGGCATTTTCATTTTTATCTTTCCAATTTTTCCCATTAATAAAGATCTGTATTCTTTAAGACTGAATGGACATTTTACGTAAAGACCACCTGCTTTTCTTGTCTCCCTTGCATGAGCAGTCTTTATAACAGGTTTGACTGTACTATGCTTATACGTAGTAGGCCTGGCCGAGTCATAACGGATATTTTTCCAAAAAGCTAGAGCCTGATTATGATAAACTGATCAAACCGTGATGCCCCGATAATTCTATACATGTGGGACTTCAAGATTTTGCCATTGTCCCACACTTTGTACTGTACACAGATAACCTAAAACTTGCCTTGGGCATGTCAGAAAGATTACTAGAATTTCACTTTTAGGCGAAATCTCAAGCCAGGATTTATTTTCCAGTAAGATAAAGTTGAGTTCTGCATGGTCATGCGATTGCATTGTGAGAGAATTAATAATAATAATAATAATAATAAAGAATTAGTGTGGAATTGATCAGAAACAAGTTGATCATGTAGCATATTAGTATTGGTGTGTACGGCAGGGTTCTCGAGTCATCAAAATGATATAAATTTTGGTAAAGTAACATGCACTGTACACAGAAAGATGTATATGGGGCTACAAAAACATGTGGCATAAAAATTGGGCCTCATTTTTAAACTGTTACTTGTAATATTTAGAATATGAAGGCATTTAAAGAGCCATGCTTTTCAGGGAACATTTTTTCTCTGATGTTCTTCCACACTTGCATAATAACAATGAAAATGCTTACAAATTATTTTTCGCCTCTCCCCAGAACTCAACCTTATGTATCTGTTGATGGATTCCCGTTTGTAAGCTCAGCAAACTAGTGTTTTTCTTTTCTTTTTGTTATGCCAAATACCATAGCTTTATTTTTCATATTCTAGTCTATGTTAGCTTATTACTTTTATATACATGTTATGTAATATGACAACTAGGTAATGATATAAAGCTGTTTTATTACTTAAATATCAGAGTCTGTACAGTGTCCCTCAAATGCTCAATTTCATAGTTCATGATATGGAAGGTCTGTTGTTAAACTTGCATTATATAATAATCTAAATTGATATAGCATCATTCCTCACTTCCATGAGTTTCAGACCATTGGTATGCGCATTACTTTTACAAGAAAGACACAATCATGTCAAATAACAACCAATTTAACCCATTAAAAGACTCTTTCAATTTTCGGTAGACCTGCATATCTGGTGATTTGCCTTTCTGATCTGTATGCAAACATCCTCATCAACACTATCACTGTCATCAATATCATCTGGGAACAACAAGGTGAAAATCTGTATAGATTGTGTTGAAAGGAAAATGAGATGAGGACACTATTCCAAAGTTAAGGCTCCCCCCCCCCCCCCCCGATAAAAAATAAAAAATACATAGAATAAAAGAACAGATGAAACATTGTTTAAAGGCACACTTAAGCGCTATATTCTTGGTGCATTTAACAAAGGTGGTACCGGTTAATGATATATTGAACATCATTCTTACCAAAGCACCAACATTGTTGCTTAAATAGTCATCGAGATAAAACTTTTGTAATTTTATTGTTATTGTGTATTGTTCTTACCAAAGCACCAACATCATTGCTAATACAGTCATCAGGATAAAACTGCTGTAATTTCATTGTTTTTGTTCATTACTTCCTGCAGATATATGTATCAATGTATATAGTTTAAAAATTGCACAATCAGTGTGTTTACTTTATATGACAATTCCTTCAATTATTCTTTAGAATCGCTCTCTGTATTCATAATGTTATTACAAAATAAAAGGGTAAAAATACCTATAATTTTGCTTGCAGTGGGTGCCATGTGTTTGTTTTGTTGCACATGTAAACATTAATTTTGAGATATCGTTTTCGACTCTTCCAAGTACACCACTTTATGTAACATTCACAACATTATGTTCAGACAAACAACACATTTTACAACAATAATACAGGATAAAATTCAGAATTTAATCAAATTCTTGGAAATTGACAATTCAACACGACATCTAATCATGAAGTACATTTTATATTATGAATTTTACAAATTCTTCAACTAAAAAATAAATCACTACTAGGCCTCTGCTAGAATAATTTGTTAGGTACGTACATGTATTTTTTCCCCTGTAATAGAGGAAAACAAATAAACTGGTAAAGGTTTTCTTTAATATTCTTCAAATTCTTCAAAATTGAATAAATATTACCCTGGCAGAAGAAAACTGAACATTTCGGCATATTTGTAAACGTAACCAAACAATTGAAAACAACAAAAATCTATGATAAAGACACACAGCTTTCGTATTTTGTTTAATTAATTTTGGAAATATCGTCTAATATCATGAAGTAATCTGAAATTTTGAGGATTGAAATAATACATAAATCATTTACACAAACAACTGAATTAAAATCTAATTTGAAGTATGCACATTAAATATCAAGCCCTGGTCATGAGAACAGGAACACATGTACTTGTAGATTATTACTTTTCACTGGCATAAACCTTCATTGCAAGCAATAACATTTATATTTCAGGTAATAATTCTAGATCACAAACTATGGAATGATGGATACCTAGGATTTTATCTTGAATACAACTTTTATGTACATGAAGATGAGGCCATTTTAAGCCCCTTCCTAGCTGGGGGGGGGGGGGGGGGGGGGGGGGGTACGAACTGCAAAGAACTTCAGTATTGAAGTTTCTTAGTATAATATAAAACGGACATTCTAAAAATTGATGTGGGATGGTGATGATGATTAATTCAAGATAACAATAAACCTGAAAAATCATGAACTAATTACTGGAAATCAATAGGGCTTGCAAACTTCCACCAAAAGACATTTAATTGAAAATCTAATGATCTTGTTAATCATAATATCTGAACAATTCTTCCAAAATAATTTAGGTTAGCGGGAAAAAAAGAGATGACATAATTGAACATTGCACACATAATGAAAATAAATATACCACAGGCACCCTGAATGATCAGCATGATCATCATGAGGTACAATGTATGTATGCATTCAATGCCTACACTCTTACCCTTGTTAAAAGATAGTACAAGATCACAATAATAATGAATTTAGAATGAAAAAAATATTTATACATCCAACAATAAGAGCAATATCCATAAACTATTATTCCATCATCAAGCTTCTTTGATACACAAACCAGATATAAAGACAAAAACCAAGAATATTTCTGATACATAACAGTTCAACTGTACTGCACCGATTTACTGAGGTGTATATGCAGTACAATAGCATGTTGGTCCTATGATGTGCTATGGTTGTCATGGTTACTTGTGTCCCATTGATGCTAGAATTGCCATGGCCTCTTCAAGCACCTGGGGTATTATGGGGGGAAAAGAGAATACCACAAAAATCAAAAATAGGTATTAAAGGTAGGTATTATTTGAAGCATATCTGAACTTGTTTGGCTAGGAGGGATTAGACCTCTGTGCATGGTCACTGGCAGGTGGTTATCTCATCGAATCAGCTCTTAATTAACGTAAGAAAAAGGGGACCATGGGGGATTAACAGGTACCACTTAGGCATTGTTGGCTGTATAGAGGGCGCAAGTAGCTACAAGTAGTGCAGTCCCGCTTTAAGCAAAATACAATGAATTTAATTTATTATCAAAAGGGATTCGATAATGGAACAAAGAATGAAGAAAGCACAGGTCAGAAACATTAGATATATTGATAGTAAAAAAAGTTGAAGTTGAGCATTACATCATAAACTTCTCACAGACCTATTGCACCTTTCTAGCTCTCAACAGACACTTCATTTTGAATAATCTTCAAGCATTTCATTAAAGATATTGATCATTTATATACAACTTTGGTCACTAAAAAACTGAGTTGCAGCCCTTAGTTTAACTAAAAAAGAGTAAATATAAAAGTGAGATAGTAACACAGAAACAAGTTCTGAATTGTTAATCCTACATAAGCTCTCCTAAAAATTTAAATTATTGGTTTTTGAGGAGTTGCTTTAACCACCTACATAGAACCTACCTGGTTATCTTCATCCGTTTTGGGAGGGTACTCTCGAGTTTTGGTCAGATAAAGTAGAGCCGACTTGTTGTCACCCATCTTTTGATAAGTCTTGCCCAGCATCAACAGATTCTTGCTGTAGAAGTTGGGCGAAACTAGTATTTGAAAAAGCAGAAAAACTTTGTCAACATGTGTTCTAAAGGTAATCTTTCCAGTATTAAAGATAAACTTGAGTTCTGGTAAAAAAAAAGAAAAAAAAAAACTTACACTGAATGTTCAAGATTACAAATAAATGTCATGTGCCAAACATTTTTGGAAGAAAATGTATACTGGCTGAGTAATGAGCATAGAAAGATAAGGAAATCAAGGTGTGGTAGCCCCCGACACCATTTGGGCAGTCCCATATACATCTTTCTGTGTACAGTGCTTGTTACTTTACCAAGACTGGGCCAAATTTATTATGATTTTGATGACTCCAGAACCTTGCAGTACACACCAATACTTACATGCTACATGATCAACTTTTTCTGATCCATTCCACACCTTTTCTTTCACAATGCAATTGCATTACCAGAACT
Source organism: Strongylocentrotus droebachiensis (assembly GCA_035222895.1). Taxonomy (NCBI): domain Eukaryota; kingdom Metazoa; phylum Echinodermata; class Echinoidea; order Camarodonta; family Strongylocentrotidae; genus Strongylocentrotus; species Strongylocentrotus droebachiensis. The sequence goes on from JAVYIG010003901.1 coordinate 120,261, forward strand.
CACCTTTATCTTAAATCAAGAATAAATTTGAACAGAATCAACTCAAATTCTCTCTATATATTCATATTGAATAAATAACACCTGTCCAATATTTCTGATACAAATTTGTTAACTATAAACAAAATAATAAAAGCATTCCATGAAAAGTGGACCATAAGAGTTGGAACTGGAAACTTTGTCAGATAAAAGCATATATCGGTATTACATGCAAAACTATGAAAAACATTTGAAACCTAAAAAAGGCCACAAAATGGGTTACATATTTTTGTCAGATCACCTTGTTTCAACATATAATTAATAAATAACAATATTAAATATAAAAAGATCTTTTATTTACGTTTTCATGAAATAAAGCTTCACTGTGTGCTAAAAATTTGCTTTCATTGACATCAGACATCAGTGCAACTATCGGCTCTGTGAAACAGAATACCTAAAACATTTAAAGTCATAAGTCAAAACTCGTACAATTCAACAACTACATAACTATATATTAGAGGAATTCACACCTTTAAATGTGTTTGAACAGAAAGATGATGTCATTGCTGTGAATCCTCATCATCAAGTATTGTTTCATGCCCCCCCCCCCAAAAAAAAAAAAAAAAAAATCATTCAGTCTGTATTGCCTAACATTGTCATATACAAAAAGAAATCTTACCTTTCTCTGCAGAAAGAAACATTCTCAGAGCCTACAAAAGAGAGACAAACAAAAATGTATGATTTTTATTTTTTCTGATACAACTGGCCCCTGGAAGCATAATTCTGAACATAACTGCCCACTAGGATATATACCCCCCTAAAATCTACAAACATACACCTAGACAATTTCCCCTCCCTCCTCAACAATTAACAATGAAAAGACATGTTGGCGCATTTGGTAAAAGTGTCTGCCTTTGAAACCAAAGACCGTGGGTTCAAATCCAACCCATGCAGGCAGATGACTAAAGCCTTAGTTGTGTGTCAACTTGGCCATTCCCTATGTCATAGTTTTCGGGTAGGTTGCAGTGGAAGACATCCCGTCCCTCGGGTAGGATGTTAAATGGTGACTCTAGGGGCAGTGTGTAAAGTGGGCTATTGCTCCGTAGAGAAGGGGGTTGGGGTTATGTCAACATGACTAGGGTCAAATAGGGTGGAATAGGGTCAAAGTCATTCAGTCTCTGGTTGCAAACCTCTAAACATTATCCTTGCTTTCTTTACTAGCAATATATACAAAAAATTAAAAAAAATATATATACATCAAAATCATGCTAAATTCATAAAAAATGAAATACCTCTTCATATGTTCCTGAAGGAGGTGAGGCAAAGATAGTGGCAGCTATTTTCCTCTGGTACCATGCCATATCAGCAAATGTGAAATACCTGAAAAAAAGTAAATAAATAACATTAATCTAGTAAAGTTGAGCCCTCTGTACATTATAGGATCTGGCTCACCAACTGAGATCCAATCTTGCACGTAATTACAACATCTTTAGACACATTTATATAGATTCATTTGAATTGCTCCTCATCGATTTCTAGCACTATTCTTACCTCCAACCCTGAACCCAACATTATCCCAAGCCCTTACCCTGACCCTAAACCTGATCTAAAAGCCTGATGCAACCCTGCCCCTAAACCTATATCTAGATATCCATTACGTTCAAGGTCAGACCCCCTTCTTCTGCAAATCCCCCGCATCAATTCAAAGAAGGGTCAACAAAATATAATTTTTTCTGGTCCCACTATTTGGAATAGTCTCCCTTTAAGCATTCGTTCTTGCACCTCAGTCGCATTATTTAAGAAACATTTAAAAACCCATTTGTTTTCTTTGTAATTGTCATCTTTTTTTGGAGTGTAATGCACTTGGAGAGTATATAACTATTATGTTTGTATTTTAAAATGTAAAGCGCCTTGAGCATGTTCATGTAAAGGCGCTCAATAAATACCAATATGTATGTATGTATGTATGTACGATGAAATACAATATGGAGCAACTGTCCCAAGTGCATATGTTAGATCACCTTTACGATTACAATACTTACCACAGGCCTAGCAAATGTACAGATGTTGCATCCTTGGGGTTCAATTCAATGGCTTGCTGTAAAAGTACACAAAGAGGAAACCTGTATAAGCATGTCGTGTAACCTCTACCCGTATATTCCAATACACCAACATTCACAACAAAAGCAAACCTGGTAACCGGAAAAAGTCCTAGGTATTTGGTAATTTGATGTCCCATTCTTAGCAAGTATACTAGATCGAGTTACAAATATAAATTGATAAATTTTTGTAATACTGTAAAGCACCGGCAAATACTACGGAAGTGTCAATACATTCACTAGCCTCTTGAGGTATCAGAGTTTCACATCAAGAATTAATCTACTATAAGAGCTTAGCTTAAGAACCTGAAAAATCAAGAAGTGGTTTAACAAATGTAGGTGATTATCAAAATTATAGGCATACCATATGTGGAATTGGAAAGTTATGTTGGGCAGTCATGTATTAAAATGTACAATAGCAAAATAGGATATCGGGTTTGATTGAAGACATTGAGATGTAGGCAGGTCAGAAAACTGTATTAATGAGAAAGTCTTACCAAGAAGTGCTCCTTGATGACAAATGCATTTAGAATCTTCTGCTTCATTCCCTCATAGTCACCGACTTCACTCAAGCAAATAGCAGTCCACTGTAGAAGAGTTAAAGGTAATTACAAGTTTTGGTATGGGGTCATGAATTTGGTTCAAATGAACATATTGGAAGCATATGCGATTTTACAATATATTCAATGATCGTTGTCGCGGTTGAAATCGAGTCTAAAGTGATGAAATTGTAAACAATAAACTCTTTATGTTGTATAGCTCCCTCTCGAGACTGATATTATTTTACCTTTAAAACAAAGTTTCTTTACTACAATCGACCGATTTGCTATTCCCGCTTGGAAATTATATATCAGAACTCTGATTCTGAGGAGGTGAACAGTGAACATCAAGATACACAGACTTTAAGAAGCATTGCTCTAGACACCCCCTCTTCCAATTTGTTTTAAAGGCTGCCAAGGGGGGGGGGGGCTGATTTGGCCCCACCTGAACCCCCCACTGTTTCTAAAGCTAAACAATGACAAAAGAGAGAGAACATTTTTCAGTATTTCTTACCATTCCTTTATAATCTTTAATTCTCAAATTCTGGATTTTCGTTAAAATAAGGGAACTAAAAGCTCCGGCGATCCAGACTTTGAAAAACATTGCTCTAGATAGTCCAAGAGATGCTCTTTCATCATACGTACATCATACAGCCATCAATGTATGCATATAATTCTAATGCAATTGCACTTCTAGTTATTATTATATTATCATATTATTATCATCATCATCGTCATCATCCTCATCATTATCATCATCCTCATCATCATCATCAGCAGTTATATTCTAGTTGTCACCTTATGGCTAGCAAAATTCTTGTCGTTTGCCTTCAAGGCCCTCTGAGCAAAGTCCAGGGATTCGTAGGTCAGTCTCTTTTTGTCCTCCTTGCTGGTGCTGGATAGCTGAGCCACACAGCGGCAGGCCCTGGCAAGGCGCCAAAGAAGCTCATCATTGGTAGTATCCTTCAAGCGTACCAGATGGTCGTACAGCTCAGTAGACTTGTTGGCATCGTACAGCCGATCCGCTTCATCCCTTGCTGCGACGTCGGGAGAGACGGGGACTTGCTTGACAGCTGGCACAGACTCTAATAATAGTGTGAACAATTTGAGCATCAGATAATGATGACCAGTGTTCATGTTGAGTCAGTATAAGGTACAGATTGCACTGAGGGACTTAATGTTGCTTCTAATACGTGCTTCTAATACAAGTTGCAGAGATGCCAACCTCCAGAACAGAAAATCAGTAATCATAAGACTCAAAATCAGTAATTTGGGGAATAAATCAGTAATTTGGGGAATAAATCAGTAATTTCCTATGTGGCGTCATGAATCTAAAAAGAATGGCAGGCGGACGCATGCGCGCATGATTATCTGAAATTTTTTGTGATTTTACTCCCACAAAGTTGCTAAATATTGACTTTCAGTTCATCACAACACATAAGTTTTCAATGAAAAATTTGCTTCTATTAAGAGAATACTTGATACTTTTCCATCTTTCTCATGGATGGCCACCATAATGCACAGCACTTGCTACGATAGATCCCTATGCGCAAAACAAAACAAAACAAAAAACAAAAAAACAAAAAAAAAAAAAAAAAAAAATCATTTTTTTTTTTTTTTGTAATCCGTAATTTTTAGACAACATTCCGTACTGCCGTAATGGTCGTTAATTTCCGTACCAATTACGGGAAATCCGTACTGGTTGGCATCTCTGAAGTTGCTGGAAATGTTCATATTTCTCAAAATCTTTAATATGAATGTTAAAATGTTAGTGTGAAAAATTTGAGCATCAGATTATGATGACTGTACCCGTGTTCATGTAGAGTCAGTATAAGGTATAGATTGCACCAAGGGACTTGATGTTGCTTTGAATACCTGCTTCTTATACAAGTTGCTCAAAATTTTCATATTTCTTCAAATCTTATGAATGTAACATCTGAAACAATCAAAAGTCGAACCATTGGATTCTAAAGAAACTATTCATGGATGAATAATCTTGTCATAACTTACTAAAGTAAAATTGTTTTATGCTACTATGAGTGGGGGAACCTATAGGGTAGTGAGCTAGCTAGGCCCCGGGAGGCTTTGACGAATTGAGAGCTAGGGATAGTTGCAGAGGCAGGTCTTATATACAGAAGACTAATGGTATTAGCAATCTTGGGAACCGGGACAACCAGGTAAAAAGCTAACAGGATAGTTCTGATATGGGATTTAATGTCCAGTGAACACTATGGGTGACCCTCCATAAAGATTTGGGGAGGTCCTCCTTATTTGTTAAAGCTCTCAAATTTCAAATGTTTTTAACTTCAATATTTGACCCATTTGTTTCAAGCTTTCATTTACCCGTTTCTTGCTAATGTTCTGTGATCTCCCTCGTCAAAGGCTGGTCCCACCAGAACAATAAAAATTCATTCATTTCATTTTGAGGGAAATGCATTGAAATAGTTGTAGGGCCCACCTCAAACATTATGCTAATAAAACTCATTAACAGATTTTACCATCTATTTGGATTCAGCGAGTGATTTTCTTCAGACAAGCCTCTATCATATCTGTGAGCCAATAATGTCACTCCTTTGATGTGATTTCAGTTCATCAGAAGGGGCAGGGTAATCCCATACTTGCTCCAGGCCTTAAATTTCGACATTTTTAGGGCAAGGCCACTTTTTTGTAGGGCACATTCCTACATGTATATTACAGCACAAATAGGAAGAATTGGAAAGGGCACAAAAAATCTCCAAGGCCAATGAGAGGGGCATTGAGGCCAATCAAAGGGCTATCGACGGCCATGGCCTTGGTGGCTTTGGATTAATTTAAGCCCTGTTGCTCTATCTGGTGAAAATTGATTCAGGCTAAGTTCGTCTGAAAACAGACGATTAGGTTTAGGGTTGCAATTTGATGTTACATCAGGTTTAGAATGAGGGTTTGGGTTAATTATAATGTTGGATTTGTGTCCAAGCTGGAAGTTTGGAATTCACCCAGTGTAGGAAAATCAGCACAACTGACAAGGCAATCAATGAAGGAGCAAGTGTCGTATAATAGCCCTGATGATCGTCACCAAGTAGTAGTACCCACTCAAATTCCTACCTTTTGGTTCACTAGACCAGAGACTGAATCCTCGAGATGCAGCCAGAGACGTTGAGAAAAACGATCCTAGTTTCAGCTTGGTAGAATGGCTGGCACACACCTGCCACAATCTTGATACCTGATAACAATGAAAGCACAATGTGATTTAAAATTGACTAGGAATCAGATATTATCCATTATACTGAAAGACTAATGGGGCGTTGCAAGAGCAAAATTTGCAACTGATATTTACAATCGACTGCGACTCAACTTTCTTGCAATGCCCTACTACCGTAGTCTCCTAAATTTCCTAGGATTTAGTTAGGATTAAAGTTTTGACAATAAAATTAAGTTAACTAGATCTAGCAATTATTTTCCCCCTTTCTCTCTGTCTTACTAATAGGGCGTTACAAGAAAAAAAGTTGAGTTGCGATCAAATGCAAATTTGCAATTAATCGCAAGACTTACGCTTGGCTTTGGGGATTTGTATTTAATTATGGTCAAACCCATACAAACTTACAAACCCATCAGGAAGTGAACAAGAAAAGGGGCCTTTATGCTGGGTTACCTTTAATGTAATGAGAAACACTGTTAAAAAATAAATGTGGTTTTTATCAGCAGGCAGTTATTGTATACAGGTTCAATTCAATTCAATTCAATTTATTTCAACCATAAAATGACATATTTCATGGAAAATTTGAAAAAAAATGGGGTTAGGACTTAGGAGCCCCTAAATAAGTTTAAATACAGACTTGTGGTTTGGGCACCAACTTTGACATACACTACTGATGACATATAGAAAAATTAGAGAAATCAACAAAAACAACATTAAATTAAAGGGAGCTAGAACAAATATAAATACAAGAAAAAGATTATAAAGCACCAGCCATGAACGCAGATAGAAAATGGCGTCAAGCTGTCAAGCGACACTGCGTTTTTATGCGCCCCTAGCCAGTGCTTTGCAGTATTACAAAACATTACAAAACATGTGGAGCAAATTATTCATTATTTAATTGGGCGTGTTTTTTATACTGCATGAACATTTCATTTTTCAAAAGTTTTTTTTATAATTTTTTCAAAAGTTTTTTTAATATTTAGACCTATCAACAGTTTTACTTAGTTTAATATCATTTTCTAGGTCATTCCATAGCTTACTTCTATTACAATGTATGGAATTTTTATGATAAAATTCACTAATAAATTTTTACTGTATTAAAAAATCTACCTTTGAAAATGTGTGCGATAGCTCAATTGAAAATGTGTGCGATAGCTCAATAGTAAATCGAGCAGTGGTCTCATAATAATAATCATAACTGCGGAAAGTTCTATGTCATGTGCATCCTTTAATTTGGTTGAGCAAACATCTTTTCTACTTCTCTTCTTGAAATATCATAAAGTGACATTAAATTGCAGCCTGCCGAGTTTGTTTATATATTTCTCTTAATTTGACTCTTATAACTACCATCTTTGCAGTTGTATCTCCAAATGTCATAGTGCAGTGCCAAGACAAGTAAACACCGATCACCAACACGAGCGGTGCGCCATTCCCATATCACACACATACAATCCAATCAACTCACTCTGTCACAGTCACGTCACACTGTCCCTGTAAAACCCTGTAAAACCAAACTATTTGTTGGTCAAAATACAGCCACCCATTATTTCTCGTATATTACCTTCCACGAGTTTTGCAGTTGTCTCACTCTACCTTGGTATCTGAGTATCTGACTTTGCCCAAAAAGCAAAAAATATCTTCCTAAACCTAATCTTCCAGCCATGGCAATGACCGATTCGGGCTAGCAGACTGCAGATAGCTGGACGGTGTATGTAAGTATCGACGGGATCGTATGGCATCTAGAGGTCGCACGTAAATTACATGTAATAATTTCCAACGTTTTTCAAGGATTTTTTTTTTTTTTTTTTTTTTTTTTGGGGGGGGGGGGGGGTTGTTGTTGCATGGAAGCAATTTTTGTTTTTTTGGGGGGTGGAGTACTGTGGAGGAGGCTTCGAAACGCAGGCACGTAGCCACGGGGAGGGGGGGGGGGCACGCGCCCCCAAACAATTTCCAAGATGGGTTGAACTTTTTTAGACCCCCTTTTTTTTACCTCGATCGATTTATACATGTATGTGCCCCCCCCCAAAAAAAAAACACATCAAACTCTGGCTACGTGCATGGGCGTCAATCCTGGGGGGGGGGGGACGGGGGAACACGTCCTCCCCACGAATTTTCAGGTGGTGAAATGTCCCCACGATTTGGGGTTAAATTCTTTTCTTTTTTTCTTCTTTCTTTCTTTCTCTCTTTCTCTCTGTGTTGATTTTTTTCTTCTTCTTTTTTTCTCTTTTTTAACTTTCCAAAAGTTTCCAGCTAAACTAAAGTGTTCCCACTGTTTATACGTTATTTTGGACCAGTTTCTGAATTATTTAGATATGGAAATTCTGTTAAAGTAAGTTATAAATTATGGAACATTTTCGCTTTTTAGGAATAAAATGCAAACATTAAACCTTTCGTTTATTATTTTGTTTTATTCAGTCTATATATTTCACTGTTTCTGATACTAAATATATATTGGGAGGGGGTGTTAACCCTTATGCCATACCCTGCAAATACCCTGCAAACACAGCATTATATGTCCTCCGACCCCCTCCCCCCTAATCCTCACTGAACTTACAGGGGCGGATCTAGCTTTTTGCTAAGGGGGGGGTTTGACCAAAATAATGACGATGCGGAGCATCGTCCACGAGCCGCGAAGCGGCGAGCCGATTTTTTTGGGGGGTGTTTATTTGAACCCCGTAAGTGATGTTTTCCTGGCATCTATTAACACAATGGAGACCATAAAAGCAGTGCATGATAACGTCTTTTTAAATCAAGTAACAGTTTAATACATAGTTATATCCAGAGTTATCATGTGTTTGGTTAAGTTACCAGATGAGTTTGAATATCTTCTCACAATATTTGCACTTGAAAGGGTTTCTCTCCAGCGTGCGTTTTTTTTTCTTTCTTTATTTCTTTCTTTTTTTCTTTTTTTTTCCTTTTTTTTTTTTTTTTTTTGGGGGGGGGCCGCCCAAGGGGGGGGGGGGGGTTGCAACCCCCCAACCCCCCCCCCCCCCTGGATCCGCCACTGACTTAGGGGCGGCAGATTTTATTAATAGAAGCGTCATTAATATTACATTCACATTACCGGAAGTTCAAACATTGGTTTATGATGAAAATCCTTTCACCAACTGAAAACAAAAAATTAATCCCTTGTTTCTCCCAAACCTTGTGGCTAATTGTTCAATGGAAACCACAAATTCATCTATAACAACCTTTCTGAAAAATATGGTGACACCCCCCCCCCCCCCCCCCCCCTGCTTGCGTTCTTGATTCTGTTAGTTGAACTTAAGACTGTTTTCTTTTTAATTTGGCAAAAAGTATGCACATAATCGAGTCATTTATCCATCAATTAAAAAAAATCTTCAACTTCTGAGGGGGCACATCCCCCCTCAGACACCCCCTGCGTTCTTGTTCCTTGTTAATTGAACTTAAGACTGTTTAATTTTTAATTTTGCGAAAAGTATGCACCGAATCGAGCCATTTATGCATCAATTTAAAAAAAAAATCTTCAATTTCTGGGGGGACACCCCCCTCCTCATACACCCCCTGCGTTTTACCGTTTTCTTTTTAATTTGGCAAAAATAATGCAACGAATCGAGCCATTTATCAATCAATTTAAAAAAAAAACTTCAACTTCTGAGGGGGACACTTCCTCCCCCACCCCCCCCCCCCCCCTACAGACACCCCTGCGTTCTTGTTTCTTGTTAGTTGAACTTAAGACTGTTTTCTTTTCAATTTGGCAAAAATAATGCACAAAATTGAGCCATTTATGCATCAATTAAAAAAAAAAATCTTCAACTTCCGAGGGGGCACACCCCCATCAGACACCCTCCCCCCCCCCCCCCCTGCATTGCGCGCCCATTCGTCCCCCTAACAAAATAACCTGGCGCCATCCTGTCTGAACTTGTGTCCCCCCACGGTCTAATTTGGATTGACGCCCATGGCTACGTGCCTGTCGAAACGCACCTATCAATATCATCTTATATTCAACATTCTCGCTCATAAAACATAGGGAAGAAGAAAAAAAAAGGAGAAATCCGTCTCGATCAACCTCAGTTTCAATCTCTTGCCCACCAATTAATAAAACGCTAATATCAGTTTGTTTGTTTAATTTTATGTAGCTATAATTACACTCAACGAGACATTGTAAGTCTATTTTTCACGTGAAAATATGTAATTTACTTGTATCATTCACTTATTATATTTGTAAATCGAATGCATCAATTTTTAGTGAATCGAGGCGGCGCCCCCCCCCCCCCCCCTTATGGCACTTTTTAAAGTTCATCCAAAGTGCCCCTAGGAAAAACGCCCTATTTTACTTCAGATAAATGCCCCTTTTCTTTCAAATAGGTACTCATTCCACTTTCTATGCTATTCCACTTTCTATGAAGGTTTGCTCGCTATATGCCCCTACCACATCTGATAGGCGTCACTTACTCTGACAAGTGCCCTTTTTCCTGTGACACCTCTGATGACCCTTTGTTTTATTGAGACATCCCTTTTTCCCTTTCTGATAAGTGCAGGCGCGGATCCAGGGGGCCGGGCGGGTCTTTACCCCCCCCCCCCCTGGACCCCCAAAAGGACAGGCCCCCCCAAAAAAGTTTTTTTTTAAACTTTATTTTAAAATGTTAGTGCTTACTACCTCCCCCCCCCCCCCCCACACACACACACACTGAGCGAAATATCGGCAGGTACGATGTTCAAATTGATTTCAAATTTGGGGCTCTCCCCCTAAGAAATCCTGCATCCGCGCCTGGATAAGTGTACTCCTGTCCCCTTCTTATAAATTATTTCCCCCTTTCTAATAAGTTCCCCCTTGTAATGATTTTAAGAAACGTCCGTTCTCTTTTCTATATAACTGCAGACCTAGTTGACCCTCATAACACATCTTCAATTATTATTATTGTTTTATATTTCCTTTTACAATTAAAATTACGCATTTAGGTGAAGATCTGAATATTTGTTAGACAACGCCTTTTTGGCACCATGTAGCTTCCCCACTCCCCCTCGCCTCCCAGACCACCATCCACTCAAGCTCCCCGCTTATAATAATGATGGTTGGTCTTCTGCATTTATTTATTGTTATAATGATATAGTTAAATTATTTTCACCTATATAATGATTATACAACTAAATAAATCATTAATGCTGAATATATTACTCATTGCGGATATAGTATCGAAAATAATATCGCTAGTGATATTCGTTTGTCTCGCAATGTGGTCAATAAGGAATCTAAATGTTCACGACGTTTCGTGCGCAACTGCAACACTTCGTCTGGTGATAATAACTACTGTAAGCAAGGGTCTTATACTCTACGGGAGGACCGGCGGAGCGGTCCATAATTCGAATAAATAAATAAATCATTGTTTTCTTATTTAATTTTATTGAGAAAAAATTCTTTGTATATATATTTCATTTTTATTATGTTAATATATGCAGAAATAAATCTGTATGTGCCTGTTTTTTAAACTCTATTTCTTGGCTTCAGATTTCCATCTATTTGTAGAGACATATATAACGGCAACGTCACCTGAAAGACTATAATAAATGATCATAACAAACCTCGTATTTTTAACGGGAAACTCCCACTTAGCGGCATGCCTTGTCGCTACTTCCATACGAAGGTTGGCCCTAGCTGTGTTCCATACCTCCCCAAGGATTACCTTACACGAACTTTAGTCAATGAAAACAGTAAAGAAAAGGAGAAAAAACACAATTATATGTCATTCAAACAAGATACAGAACACTGAGCACGCATACAAGAGTGTCCTTTTTCTCTGAATACTATGAATGGTTAACAGTGGTTAATGTTTGCCCCACTATAATGCTCAGTATTGTGTCTATTTTGGGTAAACGTCTATCATTATAATTTCATGTGATGACAAATGGAGTGCTCTGAACGTGTTTGCCCTCCGAGTTCCTGATTAGAAGTGAGTGATTATAGGTTGTACGTGGTAATCATATTCGCAGCTACATGTGTGACGCCACTGATTCGCAACGCCCCTCGACATGATATTTGTTATAACCGCGAGTTGGATTTGATCAAGCAGGATTGCATTGCCTTTATCATAGAGAAGACGTTACTCGGAATATTTCGCTCGGAGCAGTGTGTAAAGCTCATCTGCTGCTTTTTTTCTTCAGAGGTGCAACTTCTATAAGCCGCATAGTCTGTTATTATGCGGTGACTAGCTTGGAATATTATGTGATCATATTAAACTCATGGACCCGAATTCTACTGTAAACCTCGGCCAGTCTAAGTTCTTTTGTACTATAGGTCGATTTTAACAAAAGCGATTTTATCCGAGGTCTCGTTTGCCTTTTCGGTATTCTTATAGTTACTGCTAATACACTTTGCACGTAGCGGTCCATTGCGTGTAATGCCTATGGGTGATTTCACCTGCTCATGAAAATAATGACCAGTGGCTTAGCTCACGAGGCCAATTTCTTTTGTCAAAAACGAGTTGAGATCCGGGGCGTCTGGTTTGATTGAATTAGAAGAATCCGGGCTGTGATAATTATCTCCTGAACACAAAATCGTATTAATGGTACAAACAGCAGCGATGCTGAGCAGTTATTGATATACCCTGTTTTCTATTCGAACCAATAGTACAGTGTCTGTTTAGATGGCCAGAGCAAAAGAGAAGAGGATCTTTCTGATTGGATGAAATTGATTCGCCGTCGCCACTTCTACGATAAACGTCTTCGAGGTTCGCTCGATCCCATCAAGAACGGGCCTCTTGTCGATGTATTTTATTTTCATGATGTGATATTTGCTTGGTGGTTATATGTCTTCTTCTTCCTTGGCTTTGTAAACTGTTTTCTTTGTGAACCGAATGGAACTGAATAGCCATTGGAATAGATAACGACATCGTATAGCGTATACGAGACCATATTCGCACGAAAGGCAATCTAGAATCTTCAAATTAGTTTACATGCACAGTCGTTTACTAGATTTGTTAAGAATAATATTTTGGAGTGTTTAATACCAAAGATTTTGAAACTTTCGACGATTTAATGATCTCGGTAACTAATTCGGATGAGCGAGTCCTAGTTAAAATTCAACGAGGGGTATTTTGGAGGCTGTCGATCCATACACACCCAAGCTCGAGCTTATACAGGGCCTGTCATACTGTGGAGGAACATTATGTCGCATTGTATTTCTTGATCAAATATTTGTTTTATCAAATAATCCCAATTGCAGGCCCTAGCAATCTGCACAGAACAGTTATATTCATCGCGAACAATTTCAAGCTAGGTTTTGAGAGGAGAAGTTTATTTTCCAAACTATTTTACCCGTTCATCTGCACATAATCTAACATCATGCAGATTAAATTGTGGATATCATCGTTCAGCTGTGTCCTTGGTTTATGTCTCTTTCTTCAAATCATTGGCATTTGTTCAGGTGCCAGGATTATCATTTCCTTGACGAATGCCATGAGCACGAAGAGTCACAGCTTCAGCCTCGCAGCGATCTCTCAGGGTCTGATCAACCAGGGCCACCATATAACGGTTCTATCCAGTTCAAACAAAGGCACCTACGGATTCAAAGAGTCTGCTTTTAATGATACCTTGATCTACAAGATTCCCTACACCATAGACGATACGGATTCTCTACAGGATAAATTCACCAGGGTGTCCTTCAAGAAAAGATCCGTTCTGGACTACGCTGAGGTGCTTCCTGTTGCGGGAGAGTACTTCAGCGTCATCTCCACCGGTTGCAGGAGTCTCTTTGATGATCCGTCGCATCTGCAACGTCTCAAGGACCAATCCTACGAAGCAATTGTCGGTATTCCCTTCTGCCCTTGCGATGCTCTCTTGGCAGAATACCTAAACATCAGCTTCATCGCGTTCACGGCCACGTTCCGTTACGAAGCCTTCAATGAATTCACCCTTGGGATACCGGCCCCAAATTCCTACGTCCCTTTCCCTCTCATGGAAGCCCTCACGGATGAGATGACTTTCTTCCAGCGCACCTACAACGCTTTCTATCGCTTCGTCTTCGTCAAGTATGTCCTCTATGTCTGGTCCAAACCCTTCGTTGCGATTCAGAAGGAACACGGCATCTCCACACATCTGTCCATTGATCGCATATCAAGCAAGGCCAAGCTTTGGCTGGCTCACACCAACTTCGCGCTTGATTTCCCGCGGCCAACAGCCCCTGCCTGGATACCAGTAGGTGGCCTCTTAGCTAAACAAGCATCACCACTACCACAGGTAAATAAACATTTTTATTTGTTAAGAAATACATTTCAGTTCCAAGTGGTGTTGTAGATGAATTTTTGTTGGGATCTTTAATTCAGTGGGGGTACTTGCTTTCATCTTCTATAATGTGCCTCGTTTAAAATTATTATGAAAATTAATTAAAGGGGTCTTGAATTTTATTTATTTGGGGGGACTTGGACCCCAAGCCCCCTCTAGAAAGCTACTGATCAGTTCTAGCATCAGTGGGTCTAATCGAAATCTTTCTCATTAGTGAATGAGAGAAATTGCCTAAAATCATCGATGTGTAAAACTTGAATTCTGTCACAGGTCGTCCTACTACTAAACTTTGTGAGGAAACAGTTATTGAAATATCAATCAAAAGTCTTTTTTGAGACAAGGTTATGGTTTGAGACTATTCACAAGACGAGATGGAACTCTTGAAATAACCCCCTTTATTTCTATAGCGTTGCTTGTACATGTTTTTAATTAAATGATATTTCTTATTCTTACTGGAAATCAGCATAATTTTTTAATTTTCTAAACGTGGAAAAACATGATGATTTGACGTGAGGGGGGGGGGGGGGGTTCTCACAATTTGTTAGTTGTTAACTCTACTGCTTTTTCAAGACCCTGTCAAAATATCGAATAGTACATTTAAGCTGCGTTTTCCAATCTAGAGCATTTTAAAAATTGCAATACAAGTGAATATCACAAATATATGAATATGCTTTCTTCTTCATTAATATAAATATTTTGTTATGAGGATAACACGGAAAACAACATCGTGTATCATTATTTTCTACAATTCCCGTCAGTGGTCCTTTTGTATTTTCTTTTCATATGCACTCAGTCTCATAATAACAACATACCATAACATTTCATTCAATCATTAAGTTAAATACATCATCCCTGGTATATTACCAAAATCAATATAATTTTAATAGTATTTGCACTTTGTACAACAATTTATGATTTATTATAATTTTTTTAGTTTGAAGAGAAACTAATATTTATCATACAAGCACAGGAGCAATGCGTTTCATTTAATTTCTCCTATAGCAAGCAGGGGCATTGCTAGACAACTTTGAATGGGAAGGGAAGGGATGGATGACTCAATTTGCTGACAACTGAGCCTAATCCTCCCCTTAAAACAAATCTAAAAAATATTCAATGAGAAATAAAAGCAAAATAAAACTAGTCGTCAGATTATTTTTCCAACTAGGGTTTGAAAGGATTAGTGAAGAAGGTCATCGATTTTTGTACTCATTCGAAAAACCTTATTTGTTCTTCTTCTAAATTCATTTTTTTTTGTTAGGGGTTCCACACCCAACCCCCCCCCCCCCCATATCAATGCATCTGCCATGAAGTTATCTCAAACATGTGAAATGTCTAACCAAATTTTCTTCTCCATAAACTGTATAGTTTGCACATGTTCAAACTTTTGACCCGGATAGCCATGATTTATTTTTAGATCTCATTGCAATCTGCCGAACGAATGCAAAATGTATGTGAAATATTCCGCCCATGCATGTTATTCCATCTGTTTTACAGAGGACATGAATAAATCATATACAATCATTTGTTTTGTATCATTAACATTTATATCGGTATAAGCCGCAACCACATAGGAAAACAAAATCTTATTCAATTATATTTGTATCAATCTTTGGTATTTCGATATGAACCGCTTACTTTTGAAGGTGCTGCATGTCCTATCAATATTTGCATCTTTACGACACCATCATGAAATTGGCACCAGAATGACAAGAATAAATTTATTTTCAAAAAGTTGCCCCATCGGGAGCAGAGGTGGCACACCAAAATATTTTAGGGCAATTTTTTCATTTGCCTTTTTGAGGGCCTGTATTTACATTTAACACCTGAGATTCTTTTTTCATTTGTTGATTGTTAACAAATTGTGTTTGTATATCAGTGAACTTGTCGCCATTTTGTTTGCGATCCCTCCACCTAGAAATATTCTATTGACCCAATGGCTTGGTGAATATAAAAGATTACAACACTGATCTTGAGTGGAATATAGCAGAAAGGGTTAGAGAAATAGAATAAGAAGAGACGTAAAAAGGTAATAAATAGTAGATAATGAAAACAAATTAAGCAATGGGAGGAAAGAGCGAGCAAGACATTAAAACCTTGTTAAAACAACAATAGCCTAACATTATACACCAACAGCAACAACAACAACAAGGAATTCGACAAAAGTAGCATGCAATATGGCGACCAATTTCGGTTGTCGACTTTTGTGACTTCTTCATTTAAGAGGTGAGAGGCTGGAAAATATTGACATTTCAGCGATATGTATTCTTTGATAAAACCTCAAGAAGATGAGATGATTCTTATATACTAATAACAGACTTTGGCATTTGCTGTAAGTCCTCGCTATGGGATGTATTATCGAATATAATTAGAACCAGATTACATTCATAACTGTTTGGAGAGAGTCTCAGCATGGACATATATTCTTCTTTGGGGGGAATGCGTTTTAAAAGGCGCGAAGGCGAAGTACCCAGAGTCCCAGGGGAATGCTATTTATGTTAATCGCTTGTGGAAAAGCAATAATTTGTTTGTATATGCACAGTACTTGTGAAAAGTCGAAGGAATCAAATAAAGATAATCTCTTGATTTCCTTACAATTATTCAGCAATTACATGTAATTAAAAAATTACCCGGGTATCAACTTCCAGACTTTAAGTTTTAGTGAGCAAGTAGTATATATCTTCTTTTAGCGAGTGATGGTGATATTTACTCTTAATGTATTTTGTATCAGACTTTAAATCTTGGTTTTGAAGCATCTGTATAAAAAAAAAAGGATATGAAAATATTACGATGATTCCATCTAGCTGCCCGAATATTGATGGTTTTGTATTTTCAGGTACTACTAGTCTGCCAAAGTAGCCCACTATACCCGTGTAACAATCGTGTTGATGCTACTTACACCTATACTTAAACAAATTTGGGGGTTTCTTAAAATTGAATTTCATGTGCTTATATTGCTTGAGTTGCAGAAAGAGGAGCCAGGCCAAATGGGTTAATAATTGGGTTAGATATTTTCTCGGAAAGTCCCATGTTTTTAAATTTTTCCAGACCCAAAACGTGTAAGGTTCAAAGTCAAGTAGAAGCGCACATTTTTTTGGGGTGCATCGAATGGTCATCAAAAAGTTGGAAATGAAGAAAAAGTGAAGAAAAAAAAAGATCGAACGAGGGAAAAGGGGAGAAGAAGGGCGACTGAAAATATATGACGATGTTTTTACCCAGTTTAACGAAAGTGGGACAGTGAATCACTAAAATGATTTCATAGGTTTTTGTTTGGGTTTGTGGGGGTTTGCCAGCTAGATAAAGACGTGAGCACGGTAGCCCTAAATATATCGAAAGTCCTCAATATTTAGTTTGGTTCATTTTGCGAAGCTATAGTGCAACAAGTGATCGACAATCTTTGTATATTATCAACATGGATGTCACCTTAACCATTTTTAAATCAAGCGTTCAGTTCTTGCCCCAAAGTATGCAAAGTGAGAGAAAGCGTAATCATACACCAGACCCCAACACTCATGTTTGGTATACTAGAAATTAAGTGAAAATTGTAAAGCCGGCCCGTCTCCTCATAATTTCCTCATTGCACGATAAAGAATTCACCAATTAGGCACAATTTCCACTTAGACTAGCCGGTGAACATGGCGAAGGGAGTAACCTTAACCTGATGGTTTTTATTTGTATATACAATTATGTTTCCTTCTCCTGATTCTTTACAACTAAAAGTGTGGCTACGACACAGGTAAGCAAATTTTGGCAATACACCTTCATCCCCCCAAACTTGACTCTCCATCGATATCTTTTTTCACCTCATGCCGTCAAATTATGATCATAGGCCCATGGTGAATTGAGAATTGAAAATAACCCTTCGTACCTCAGCCACACCGACAAACGAACTCTAGACCAACTTAAAACCGACTGGTGTTTTTTTTGGCCATTTATAGGGTTAATGCAATATTTTGTTATTCAGTCTCTTGTCGGTCTGGTTACGGTCTTGTCGGTGTGACTCGGGTATAAACCCCGACATGGCACTTTAAAATGAAATTTCACGACTCAAATTCAGAATCTGAGACTGAAAAACTATTTTTAGTATTTCCGCAGCACGTCTTCGAAAATAGCAATAACCTCAACTTAGTTTGTCATTTAGTGCCCCGAGTAGCAGTGATTGCGGAGAAAGGAAAATTCCGTCTAGTCAGTCAGTCATAGAATTTTGTTGGTACCCTCTTTGTTACCGCATGTATTTCCCAAGGAAGCCCTACCCCTTTTAATAATTCCACTGTGTATTAGATGAGGTAGAGTTTCCACGAGGAGGACAGCTCACTTTTGAAATCAAGGCTCCGGCAAGACCCCTCTAGGGGAAGACAAAAAGAATAAGATGGGGTGGGGGACTGCCCCCTGTTTGAAGGCCTCCATAACGAAAAATCAATACTAAAAGATACCGCCTCTTTCTACACTATACACTGGGCTACTTCTGATCGGGTATATTCTTCCCCACCATCCCCTCCCCTGTTTGTATGAAAAAGAAGTGTCTGAATACGCCTCAGGCTCCTGCTGCTCGCAAAAGAGAAACATTTTTTCTTAAGAATACATAAGTTCATCAAAAAAGGTGCGTGTTAGGTTCGAAAGGTTCCGAGAATGTTTTCTTTTTTTCTCCTTTTTCCCTCTTGCCTCTCGTTTTGCGATATGCGAGAATGTGTGTTGACAATGATTTGAAGTGTAATGATTTTAAGTTTGCTACCCCCCCCCCTCCCCCCCCCCCCCAAGGGAAATAAATGTGCCCACACACGGAAACTCAAGAGTTAGCTACTAAAGTTCAGGTATTGAGAATGCTGTATTGCCTGACGTAATGTAAGGCTGCAAGAACTGAACATTGAATAAATCCATGGACAGCCGAATTAAAACTGCCGAAATATATCTCTTGAGAGGAGGTCTGGCAGAATATATAACTGGAACGAGTTGACAAGACATTGTATCAAAGATCCCTTATAATAAAAAAAAAAGACAACTTCATTTTGTAGGGCATGTAATTGGACAAGAACGCATAGAACAGAAACATAAGATAATGACTTTGAAAATGTCATAGGTTTTCATCTGCTAATTTTTCAAAATTACTTATGCAGCACACAGGCGATTATCAGTATATAGCGTACGATGAGATTGGCAGTGGAATCCCCTGTGGGAGGTAGTAGGCGGAGTGCCCCAATGGGAGGGCAGCTTCCCGAGATGCCCATCTCCAAACAATGCTGAATACGCCACTGATTAAAATGAGGCTACTCTTGTAAGATGCTAAGAAGAAAATAAAAAATGAATGACTGGAAATTATGCTATTACATCCGATACAGAAAACCAACATTGTATTTTGAAGAAGAAAAAAAAGGAAATTTCCCAAACGTGATTTTATAGTAATAACCTATTATCCAGTAGCTATTAAAAACATTGGTAGAGATGAAAATTCCTGCATTTCTTTGTTCTTAAACGCCTTTTTCCTCTTCATCAAAAATGAACATTGTGAAGTTTTAAAAAAAGGCAGGTCATATAAGGAAAGTGAAGTATAGAATGTGAGCTGCGCAAAGGGTCATGCCGCCATCATGTCCAGCTATAACATTGCCAGATTAGGACAACAATGTGATAGTGATTCTCCAGTATGAGGGACTTGGTAACATTGCTCAGATGAGAGGAAATGGAGCAAAGGTAGTGACTTCAATTCTAGATGTACAATTAAAGATAATCTGAAAGTTTGAGTGAAAACAGACCATTATTAATGATAAAAATTGGGAAAATCCTATCTGATCGATTTCTCCTAACTATATTTTTACAATTTAATTACATTTTAGGTGGATTTAAATCTTCACAAAGCAATGAAATGACTCTATACACCATTGCAGACATTTACGTGTTGAAAGATTTTTAAAGCCTGTCTTATTTTTATGGGAAAACGGTTGGGAAAATTAAAAATGGTTGGGAGAATCTACTGTTAGAGGGTGTCGCACAGTGACACCTTCAAAGAAAACCATAAATATCTTTGTGGTTTGAGAATTGTTAAAGGATTATTTGCATGTTAGAGGGTTAGTACAGTAGAAGGAATATAATAAGTAACATTTCATACAAAAATTACACCCATTTCTTAATCAACCTTCATCAATGTTACTGAGTCACTTTAATGCCAATGTACAGTGACGGAGCCTCCCGAGTTTCCCCTCCCTATCGAGTGGTGAAAAGATTAAAACTAAGAAAGAGCGAGGAAAGAGAGAAAGAGAAATGAAAAGGGGAAATGATCTTTAAAAGAAAACGCATGGAACAACTTCCGTACCCTCCCCCTAATTAGTAGCCTTAATTGTAAATTTGAAATTCTTTTTCCGAGTAAGACTAGTGCCCCCATCGGTAAAATGTACCCCCTTCAATGGATGGACGAACAGTGTACGCCACTGCTAATAATGATATGAAAGAAGTAAGCGAGTCAGTTTTATCGAGATGATAGTGGAATGATGCAGCCTCGTTGAAATAATAATTTATTGCGAGACATATTAGTTGCGTAACCTACAAATGTTTCTGGGTTACAGAGAAACCTGATACGTTTATATGCCTACCTGGAAGTTTGCCTAAATACACATGAACGGTCTGATTTGTCATTCGTTTTAGAATCGTGAGCGAGACAAAAACAAGGAGAAGAGTGATTACTTTGAAGGGTTACATCAAATTGGGTCAGGGAAATTCTCTGTTGACTTGGCATTCTGTAAAAACTTTACAAAATTGATATATGAGGTGATAACAAAGAGGAATTTCTCATTGTGTTTCATTATTTTTACTTGTAGAAGATGATCTGGACAGGACTTCATGGAGAGGGGGTGAGGCGGGAGGGTGGTAGATGTGCTTAAAATAGGTCATTATATTAATGTTACAGCTTGACTATGGTTACAATAAATACAGGTCAGGGAAATATTATGTTGCTGGCAGAGGATTCTGTTCCAACTGATCAGTCCTTTTCATCTGTAAGGTGAATCATTGTGGTAACATAAACAAATAGTATTTATTTTTTTGCAAGACAACAATGTACCTAAAACGGAACACCAAAAAACCTGCTCACCTATTATATTTTTGCTTGTCACTGAATTTTCGGCCTTTTCCCATGTGAGCTTTTGACACAAATTTGTGTTTCATTATGTTGAACAAGATAAAAACGAGACATAATAACTTGGTGGCAAACATGGTGAATGGCTTGGTCGTTTCTCTTTTTGGAGCTTAGTAAAAAGGGTTACATTAATGTGGGTCGGGAAAAAATCCTTGGACATGAATTTCTCCTTTAACTGAGTAAAATGTCTGTTTCATTTTTTTGTAAATGTGAATGAGAAATAACTTCGGGGGAGCGTCCTTCAGTGAACATAAGAACATCAGAAAAGGGAACATAGGGTTATTTGAATGTGGGTCATGGAAATAGATTCCTATTATGTTAACTGGGTCAGATCTTTGTGTTTTTCACATGAAAGCTGTCAACACAAGGAACGGTGTAGATGTATTTCATTACTTTGTATGAATTGGAAGTGAAATACAGCCTAGAGGGGGTGGGTGCGTGGAGGCGGGGGATTAGCTGAAGCGGGTGCAAAAATGAGGGAGAGGTTCTTTGGAATTGTGAATTAAGCAGGTTACATCAATAAAGGTCACGGAAAAGTTGTGATGACATGGATTTCTGCGCTAATTGTGTTAAGTTATTGTATTCTTTCAGGGTTTTTTTGGTCAATAAATGAACAATGTGTGCCATTGCATCTTACTAAGTGAATGAGGTGAACAAGAAATACCTTGAGGGATAATGAGGACGAAACGGGGGCTGGTGAAAACAGTGAAGAAAAGTAGGTCACATTAACGTGGGTTTAGGAAATGCTCTGTCGAACTGGATTTCGGCTTGAACTGGAGTAAACACTTGCATGTTTCTTCCTTCAATCTCAATATATTAGGTGAGCTTAAACATCACAAATGAACCATGACAAGGAACTTTTATCAGTTAATAGAATTGGTCTGCATTAATGTAGGTCAGAGACAGTTCACTATTTCCTCTTCAACTGGGTTAATTAATTGAATTTTCGAGATCGGGCTATCTATCTTATCATGTTGGCTTGACGGAATTATCATGTATCACATCATATGAATTGCAGGACCTTATTTGAATAGGTGATTCAGATAGGGTAAACATTAATGCTTTAAAAAGAAATACCACGTTGGCATTAGTTCATTTACATGTTCATTCTATTGTATTTTAATGAACTAAAAAACAAAATAGTATATTCAACTCGTTTTAGCCTTATGTATGAAAGTGTGTTTTTAATCGATAAATCAGTTCACTTACAATCGCAATAACTGAAATGTTTTAAATTAGGGCCTATTTCACATTTCTATATTGTCAAGGCCTGCAAACAAGTTTCAAATGAACGGTACTTATCATTCTGTTATATTTATATAAAGATGCAATTTAGATAGAATGTATCAAAATTATGGGAGAGGAGATGTGACGTTGTCATTGCATATCCAAACCGTTTAAAGGTACCCTTCTCTGTTCTGTTGTATCCCCTTGATAAAATATTCCCACCATCCCCATTTAAGAGGTTCAAGACAAAAAAAGAGTAGGTCCATACTGTATAGCACCACTCTAAACAACTTCTCAGTTCCCACATTATTTTCTTTGTTGCCTGGCTCGCCACAAGTTCAACGAGACTGCCACGACAGCGACTCATTTCTGATTTTAATAATTTCCAGGAATCGAGGGTAGTTTAATGACAATAGCAAATGCGGAAAACGCCCCCCCCCCCCCCATGACTGCTATAAAAAGCGAGGTTGCAGTGGCCTCATGTACATGTATCATTAAAAACTGTACATTCAATGATTGGTTGATAGTCCTCAAATATTTCTTCTAATGTTCCTCTATTCTATTAATATTTTATTTATTCACATCAATATTTACATTATTTTATCGTCTATTTCATTCTCTTACAATACAATACAATTCAATACAATACGGGTAATTGATTAATAACTCGAATGTTGTTTGTTTTAATTCAAATATGTATATGCTTGTCATTTAAAACTGTTTGTACTTTCCAACAATGAAATTAAATAAATGAACAGGAAAACAAAAAATATTCATTTGTCATTTTTCTGATGCTTTTGATTACCTCAACAAGGATCAAAGGTTTACTACACAGTACAGTAGGATAAATACATATCATGCAAAGCCAATGGGTTCGGGTTGCCTGGCAGCCATGTGTTTGTAACATGTATCAAAGCCCTATACTAGTTTTATAGTTGACTAATTGTGATAAATGTATATCGTTATTTTATTTTTTTAATGTCATTATTTTAGACACTGGGAAAATCTTAGTTTCGTCATGCAGGAGAATTCGTAACCCCTTTGCATTGAATTTGTACTTTTATTTTCAATTGTTAATTTTCTTTTTAATTTCATTTTGAAATTGTATAATATGGCAAAGCTTTGTCATAATTACTGTGTTTGTATGTTCTGGTTACTTTACCGTAACAGTATGTTATTTCATTTGTTTCACGTCTTATTCATTCAATGATTTCCCAATCAACTTTTTGTTTTACATCGATGATAATGTTTGCTTCAAATCTGTTTGTTTGTTTTACCTGTCAGTGACTGCTAAGAAAGCATATAATTATGTCTATCTCCGGGGGACTTGGAAATTAGAATTAATGCCTTATCAAAGGCACTATCGCTTCAACTTAATATCGAACCCGTGACCTCCTGGTTACGAGACCACTACTCTACCACTTCGTATAAAATAAACACGTCATAATTTTAACAGGTAGTCGCTTGTTATTCAAATTCAGAGTAGCCTGTAACTCAAAGAAAATATCAAAACCGTGTATCACATAATTATATTGAAGAACACAAATACGCAAAACGATATTACACAGTAGTATTAATATTTTTTTTATTGGGCAGAAAAATATGAACGTTGTACCGCTTGTTGTTTACTCAGACGGTATAGTGCACCGACTGAACAAAGTTCACGGGTCATCAATTAGATATTGTTTGTCTAGTATCTGATCATGGAGGAAGGAAATAAAGTGGGAAATTCGTGTAGAACTGTCGGTTTAAAAATTGTTGACCTAAGCTCGTAGACATGTAAATAGCAAAGAAGTTTATATCGGATCATCAGAGGCACGATTCAATAGCTGGAATATGTATCAGATAAGCTACACAAATACACATGAGCAAAGTTATGTGTTTTGAACGAGAATGGAGTAACTTAGCATGTTTACTGGATAATAGCCAGCACTAGGCTGATCCGTATGCAAGTTCGTCTATGGCATTGCTCACATGCGTTTTTGCCTGGTAACAACATTTTGTTTTTGCACGATGGCGTGCTTGTCTTTAAAGCGTCGAGTAACATTGATACTTATTGTCATTTGTATGATCTTGACAGTAGTGCTTTCTTTGCGGCATGACAATAAGCAAAATGGGAGACGCCATAACATACTGGTGAGCATGACCGACCCAACTAGCATGCACAGTCGGACGAGTCAAATGGCAGTCGTGTCCAAAGGTCTTCTTGATCGAGGACATTCTATCACTATCCTGGTTCCATCAAACAAAGGTATCAAAGGTTTCGAGGGAGCATTCGACCACGCTGTCGTTTACGATGTCGCTTTCGAACAGTCTGACGTTGACGAGTTGAAAGCGGAGATGATGCGGACTGCACTTGGAGTAGGCGTACCCGATGACCAATCAGGATGGAATCCCCTAAGACCGTTGTCGATCGTCAATGGTTATCTGAAGTTCTTCACGACAAGTTGCACTGGTGTCTTCGGAAATCAAAGCATCGTCGAACAATTGCAAAATTTTAAGTTTGATCTTATGATCCACATCGCCATGAACCCCTGTGACTTCTTGGTGGCCGAGAGCCTGAACATACCTTACGTCACTATGACGTCATCGATTCGGCAGACGCTCTTCGATGAGGACACCGTCTCCATCCCGATACCTTCCTCGTATGTGCCCTTCTCCCTCTCAAAGTCATTCACAGATGATATGTCCTTTCTGCAAAGAACTTCAAATCTTATATTTCGCCATGTGATTGGACCATGTCTAAAGCTGTACGCGCACTCGTTGTTTAGGGACATCCAGATAAAATATGAAATTTCTGTAGATAAGGCTTTTGATGAATTGACGAGTGGGTCCGAATTGTGGCTGGCTCATAGTGATTTTAGTCTGGACTTTCCCAGACCCACTGGTCCTGGATGGATACCTGTCGGAGGATTGTTGCGGTACGAGCCTAAACCCATTCCACAGGTACGAGCCTAAACCCATAACTCAGGTACGAGCCTAAACCAATAACTCCGGTACGAGCCTAAACCCATAACTCAGGTACGAGCCTAAACCAATTCCTCAGGTACGAGCCTAAACCCATTCCTCAGGTACGAGCCTAAACCCATTCCTCAGGTACGAGCCTAAACCTATTCCTCAGGTACGAGCCTAAACCTATTCCTCAGGTACGATACAGAGAAAATTGTCCTACACATCTGCAACGTTCATCTCGAAATGTGTTCCTCTCCAGGTGCGAATACTCACTCACAGCTTGATTATTGAAGTTTTGCCGTCCAAGAGTAAAATGAGTTTCGGATAATGATGATCCACAGTAAAATGGTACACTTATATCTTACCCACTAATAAGTGCATGCCTCTCCAAAGAGGTAAGCACAGTATACCATTGCCTGAAAGTAAATTTATTGCCGTTGCAACAGGTACGATACAGAAATAAACTGTCCTACACCTCTGTAACTTCCTATTAATTTCATTCGTTGATTAATATACCTTTTCAACTTTTTTTTTCTTCTCACAGGACTTGGAGAACTTTGTCCAAGGTGCTGGGAAACATGGAGTCATCATCTTCAGTTTGGTAAGTTCTGTCAGTCGTTTTCGGTATATGCCAATGGTTACCTTAGTCACTGTTTAATCAATCGTTGAGCAGTCATAGGAAATTGCTAAAGCATGCAGGCTATTAAAAATATCATCAGAGGCGTACACCCACCCTTCCTACCCTGCTGGAAAGAACACACTCATTCACACTCATTCACAGTGTGAATCACAGTGTGCTCCACAATGTTAAATTGGGGCGTTTTCACATTGTGGTCGATTCGTTTCACACTGTGGTTCACAGTGTGGATAACCGGAATAGGAAAGAACACACTCATTCACAGTGTGAATCACACTGTGTTTCACACTGTGTTCACACTGTGAATGAGTGTGAATGAGTGTGTTCTTTCCAGCATGGTACACACAAACACACACACGCACACACACACACACGCGCACACACACACAAACGCACCTTCACCAACTCATATCTATATAGGCGAACATTATCATTTCATAACCCCTTTTGTAAATTGATGAATTCTAGGTATCTGGAAATACAATATGTCAATCAACCATTTAAGATGTTGCAGCCTGAAACTGAAATTCTGAAGAAGTTATTTTGTAAATCAAATAATCATTTTTGACGTACATGTATTTGTGACTCTCGCATAGCTTCGTGTAGTTTGTATTATACTATCATCATCACCTACCTTTTTATTAAGCCATATGAATTTAAGATGATGATGAAGATTGCTTCATGTAGTAGGTTGGTTCTAGTTTGTTCCACTTTTCTCGTTCCAGTACTATTATATTTGTATTGTTTTATTGTATAGTTTCTGTAATAAACTTATATTAAATTATAAATAACATTTCAATTTCATTGTATTATGTTTTGCATGAATCTTGTATAGCGCCGCTATCCACCTCGACTGGGCCCTCATCGCACTTGCTCTACAATGTCTTACAAATATTAATTCAACGTTCATTGCAATCCATTTAGTACTCTCAAATCGAAGATAACAAACATCAAGAAATTATTTGCCTTCACTGTACTTTGTCTTTTAGGGTTCCATGGTGACGTCACTGATGGATAATGAACTCAACGAACTTTTTGCCAAGGTTTTCAGCGAGCTTCCACAACGGGTTCTTTGGCGATATGTTGGACCGAAGCCTCGTAACCTTGGAGACAACACACGTGTCATGGAATGGTTGCCGCAAAATGATCTATTAGGTAATATTTACAAAAAAATCGACAATTGACTTTGCGTCGCATTGTATGTACAGGGGTTCATATTATGATCGAATTCATAGATATTATTTATGTTCAAATAGAAGACCGACCACTCCCATTTTATGATTGAATTGGTGGTGGTGGTGGTAATTTTACCTGACTGCTAAGAAGGCATAAATGCTTGTAAGTAAGCAACCAGACGGCCGACTGCTTTAGGTCCTCTCCGAGGGACCTGGTAATGAAGATTAATGCCTTACCAAAGGGCACTGGCGCATCGCCTTGGTTTCGAACCCGGGTCATCGGATTACGAGACCACTGCTCTACCGACTGAGCTATCGCGAATTCTGGCAAAGACAGTTATGATGGAGATGATGAGGCTTGAAACTTTCTTGTTTCAGTAGAATTGGAGATATATAGACTATTACTTGCCATTCACTGCAACCTGTATGGTTATACAATAGAAAGACTGTTTCAAGCAAGATGCAAAACTAAAATTCATAATCAATAATGGTCGTAAAAATAATATTGTACCTTTGTCTTGAAAATGATGTATTGGTTTAAAAGCTTGTGATATTTCAACGGCAAAAAAACGATTCATGCGGATTTGATAATCACTCAGTGGGGTTATGAAAATAATCGCTGTTTCCTTCAAAATCCAGGCATTATTAAACCAGGATGTCATTAGCCTGATCATGTATGAATCGTCATGAATTCTGCAAAGTACGTGTTTCCTACAGAACAACGGTTTATCTCTTTTGGGGTCCCTTTTTGGGGTCTATATTTCCTGCGGGAAGGGCACAATAATATTAGGGGGCACATGTGTTGTGTTTTATGTTGTTGCTTATTGTGTGCTTAGGACATTTCGGAATGGGTTTTGTTAGGGCATGCCAACCCTCCCCCTCCTTACTGGATCTACCACTGGTTAAAATTTTCATTATTTTACAACTGTGCATATTTTTATTATGGTGGTTAATAATGGTTATTTTCACATATCACGACCAGGTCATCCGCAGACACGACTCCTGATCTACCACGGCGGTATCAACGGAGTCTACGAGGCTCTTTACCACAAGGTCCCCATGGTCCTGCTACCAATCTTCGCTGATCAGCCTGCAATGGGGGCTCGGGTCACCAAGAAAGGCATGGGCGTGGTCTTGGACAGGGCCAAGTTGACCCACGAGACTGTCAAGAATGCCATAGAAGAAGTCATCAACAATCCTAAGTAAGGACTGGTTACTGCGAGAAACACAAATAACGAGGTTCTATATTTCGTACAGAAATTTTAAAACAAATCGGTCTACACTGTATTTCTCTACAATGTCTCTATTTCCACCTCTTGAGGTGAAAGGAACTAATGACGAAGTAGGAAAGGATGAAGGTTCATTCCCCATTGCAGGAAATCGTAAGGTTAAGACCATGAGACAGAATAGAAGCTTTTCCCCACATATATGGAATACAATTTAGACAAAAGCGAATGGTTAATATATATGAATATTGTACAATGTTCATAATATGTCTTGCAACTTGTTTTCTTTCTCCTAGCTTGTTTGGGGTAGGGCTTGTTTTGACAATTATTCTTTCTCTGCCCAAAAATATTGTTGTTAAACTTCATTGTAGGGCCCTTGAACGCTATGCATGATGAAACATTGAGATTATAGCTACCATCAGTCACATCCGAAATGAATATAATACTGAAATTCCATTTAAACATATCGAGCTGGCGCTATTCCATTCCTCTTCATTGCCCAAATTGTCACCTTCACAATTCTAGCTTCTGTGCATTCTGCACTTTGATATGTTCGACATTCCCATTTACTCCTTTATTTTGAATACAGGAAGACTGCTTGTTTTGTATAATGTTTCTCCCCCTGTCTCTCTCTCTCTCTACTCTTAAACATTGCAACTTTTCTTATTTTCCTTTCTTTTGGCTCAAACAATAATTCCCTTTTTTTAAAATAAGGATCATCTCATTTTCGAACCTTGCTCTGTTATCATTCGTAGAGGGAAATGTTAAAGAAAATGTAACGAAACAGAGTTAAGCAAATAAGATCTTTATTTCCCCGAAAAAAAATTTAATCTCTACATATTTCCATTTTCGTCCTAGGTATAAAACCAACGTCGAACACTACGGATCTATCCACCATGACACCATCGCTAGCCCGCTAGACACCGCAGTCTTCTGGATCGAGCACGTGCTCAAATTCGGAGGCGACCATCTACGATTACGAGGTCGCGATCTAAATTTCTTCGTCCTAAATTCATTCGATGTTCTAGCCTTCTTCATCATAATATGCCTCGTCATCCTATACGTCAATTACCTCATACTTCGAACTTGCTATCGGTGCTGTTGTGGAAGGGGAACTAGGAAACCAAAGTCAGATTAAAATTATTTGTGTAACCAGTGGAACCACTCCCAAGAATATATTCGTCTTAAATGTTGATTTATTTAAAAAAAAATACTGAACACGGTTCAGTAAAAGAAATTTAATAAATCAATATTTTGGCAGAATATGGAACATGAGATTGTAAATATTTAATTCGATGTTGACATGGGTTGAGTTATGATAGTAGGGAAGAAGTTAGGTGCAGTGTATCTGTAAAGTCTCCACGTCCTCGTAAATTGTTGATATTGGTTGATCGATTGAAACAAAATATCAGGTGCAATGGTAATTTTCACGGAATAGTGTATTCATATTTGTATGCATGTGCCTTTATTAACTTTACCATACAAAATATAACAGGAGCACGTGTTGCACTCATTGCACTACATTCAATGAACTTGATGTATTTTTAAAAAATACAAATGTACATTAAAGAAAAATTATGATTGCTGAATTATATATATAATGTCAATGTTATGAACAACTCGTGAAGTAATTCTTATTTGAATTCACCTACAGAGGTTCAAAGTACCTCCTCTTTTTAAATGAATGTTAACGTGGATTTCTGGCAAGTTTGTATTTTCTTCTCAGTGACCCTACTACAAGACAAGCAAATAGAAACATCGGGACCACTTCAAATATTTAAGACCAATCATTTAAAGAAATATATTACCATTTCCTTGAAGTGTCGAACCATAATGCATGTACAGCTAGAAACCTCTCAGAACGATTAATCCTTGAAATAACTGCAATCATGACAATCATACTGAAGAAAATTATGTCCTTTTTATGAGGTTTCTGTTCTTCTAAACGTCCTTCAAACAATTCAAATTTTGGCATATATTAAAAATTATTTTAATCATTTCTTATTGTTTGCAATTATCCGCATTCGAAAGAGCATTCACGAGGTAAATCTTATCAGACATAAACCATGAACAATTTAATTCCTTTGCCATTATTTGTGCAATGCGAATCCATTTATTTGAGTGAAGTACTGTATATAACAAAACGTCCCTGTGTAGATGCTTTGCAGTTTGAAATACCACGTAATTTCCATAAATGCACTGATTAAAACTCCATTTTAATTGCCAAGTACAATTTAAAATCATGTAAGATTCAGCAATAGTTTTTACAACTTTTTGTACATTTTATCGGAAGCATCATGACGACTATACGTCGATAATCGTTACTGCCTCCTTGATGTCATTAAAGATTGTTTTTTTTAATACAGACAAAACGAAAATACAAGGTGAAGTAATAATGATATTTTTATATTTCAGTTTCAATCTATCATTTTTTTATGAACGCAATTACTGTGCAGTGTTATAAGTAAACTATTTGAAACACACAAAATTATTGAACATATTTTGTATGAATATACATCAAATCTTCTTCTTCCCCAAAATATTCAATTACATTTAGACTACAGGAGAGGAAATGAAAAGCTGAAAATTGGGGGTTTAAATTAGGAGTGATTGACCGCTGTGTTTTTTTTAACATTATTCTGTTTTCTTCACAAATGTGCATGAATACTTTCCAATAATTGTAAAATGAATCAATTAATATTAAAATGTAGTATATTTGATTGTCGTATCTCTCATTTTGTCCACATTTCCCTCATATTATTTTTCAAAGGAATGTGCAGGTTGTACCTTGTACCATCTTTCGTAAGTTTTGAATTCCAAGGATATTAATTTTAATGTTTAAAACAAATGAAATTAAGATATCTACTTTGTTATATCCCGATGCCATTAATTCAAATAAAACGAATCCGGGATGGAATACTAGACTAAAGATTAACAAAAAAGTAGATTTCAACAGTCATTCAGGAATAGTAAAAACACACAATTATGTAACTATTCTATTTTCTTTTATAAATTTAATGCTTCCTGGGAGAAATTTCAATTATCTAAACATTTTTGTGGCTTTACACCCAGTAAAAAAGATCGATTATTATTCTATTTTCGTTTTCTTGCTTTTTAAGCAACATGATAAACATCGCTTACAACAAGAAACGAGAAGAAAGACAATGACAGCTATGATCCCGGCGATGAAAGCGAGAACGTCGATCGAATGAAGCTGGATGAAGTTGAGTTCCAAGGCTCTAGATCTCAGGTGTGACCCTCCAAATTTGAGGATGTGCTCGACCCAGAAGACCACAGTTTCATCCGGCTTGGTTATGGAATCCCTGTAGATTCCTGAATATCGTCGGACATTTTCTAAGTAGCTGAAAAATAGATCGCGAAAAACCCAGAATATATTGGATGATAAATATCCTGAGACATTTCAAGTTGGACTGTATATAAAAAATGAATGACACCACCTTTGCTGAAATTACAATAAAATAAATAGTAGAACATAATTATAAGTGCTCATTGCACTTGAACAGAAAACATCGCGTAATAATGAAACAAGGCGGCGTTCAAATCACAGGTTTTCTAGGGCCATTTGTACACACATTTTGGTCAACATGGTTTCAGGTGGCCACAACAAGGCGTCTCTTCTTTAGTTTTGTGCTTCTGGGGGGGGGGGGGTTGGACTGGATGGGAAGAAATCACTGGACATACAAATCTTGTCATTATCTTTTTTAATCAAGTGAACAGACTCATCAATCTGTCTATTCGATCAGTCTGTCGACTTAAATACGAGCCTTATCTCAAAAAATCTGTGCGTTCTGCTTGAAGAATGGCGGAAATCATTCAAATTCAACAGATCTATAATTATGTGCAATTATAATCGTTCAGTTCAGTTCAGTTTATTAAAAAAATCCCCAGACATAGCAATCATGATAAAAAAAAACATGATCCAAAATGAGACCCCAAAAAGCTATGCTTGTGAGTGGGGCCCCTGGGAAGGGTGGATGGCGGATTGGCAAAGAGACCAACGTGTTTCAAGGATCTGCGCAATTCAAAACATGACAGATAGTAAGATACGATCATGGATACAGTCTCACGGACCATATTTTAGTCACGCACGTTCATTACCTGGGATTTTCAAGGACATCAACCACAGCTTCCTTCACGGTCTCGTACGTGATGGAGTCTTTATCAATCACTCTCCCCATTCCTTTAACCTTGACCCTGACCGCGTTTGAAGGTTGATCGGCGAAGATTGGCATGATGACCATGGGGACGGCGTGGCTGATGGCTTCGTAAATGCCCGCGAGACCGCCGTGGTAGATGAGGAGCCGGGCTTTCGGATGACCTGTTGATTTTCATAGTTATTTATTAAGATTGATTAAAGCTACACGGACAGATAATGTTACCAAACAAAGGATAAAAGTCAGACTTTAAGCCTTTCAAAGTTAGTTAATTTTCAGCCCAAGTCCAGATTTTTAAAATTTGTTCAGGGTGTTTGAAGGATTGATTAGACGAAGATGATAAACGTACTTACCCAGTAGGTCATTTTGTGGCATCCATTTTACTAGCATGGTGTTGTTACCAAGGTAACGAGGGCGTGGCCCAGTATACCGCCAGATGACTCTCTGTGGAAGCTCACTGAAGACTCTCGCAAAGGCCTCTGCCATCCCTGGTTTTGGAAGCTCGCTAAAGTGTGTACCCTGAGTTTGAAGAAAAAAAGTCATCAGTAATCACTATAAAATTAGTGATATAAAGTGATTTACATCCTCTTTTAAATAAAACGATTTGTTATAGTTTGTTATTTGCCATAGTATGTTCCCTGAAAATTGACTTATATCTAAGAACCTACAGTTTCCGGTGATTGTACTCCACTTTCGAAATTACACATTGTGATTAAGGTCGATCAAACACTTTTTAGCCTTACTGGTACGTTCTTTGAAATGGAAGGCTCACATTGAAGACGACAGCATTACCATCGGCCAAAGGAATTTAGCTGCGGTAAACTATAGGCCTATAAAATTATGTGCTATTTACCGGCGTGTATTTTCATGAAAAGAGTCACCCAAAATATATAGTTAGTACTGAAAGATCATGATAACTGACTTATAATTCCTAACATCTTGACAAATTTCAAAGACAGCTGCTTACCAATGAAAATACGATGAAACCATGATCGCCCGATCCATCAACGAAGTCTGCATAGTCCTGTGAGGGGGAAAAAAGCAGATAAACGAATATGGCAGAAAACATAATGAGGCGTTTACACCAAAATCTCTAACATCGACTTTTAAAAGGTTGTATCTGAAAGTATGGTATTACTATAATGTCCATGGATAAACAATTTCGGGATTCACTCTATTAGGAAAAGGGTATGTTGATCATCAATACCTATAATCATTATTATACGTGGTGTATCCGGCTTATGATAGAGCTCAGTAGCATATGCCTACACACCACTGTTTCAAAGTCCAGAATAAATATTGTTTTAATTGCCGCGAGACTTGCCATGGGTGGAAGATCTTCAAGCAAGTACATATCGCCCATCGCTAACCGCCCCACCTCCGTTTATAGGTATAGGCCGCGTGGTCAAGTTTTTTTACCACCAATATGACCTTATTCAAAATCACAATTAAAAGTGTATTCACGATAATGATTAAGCTCTCACTAGCACCAAGAGAGTATGGAATGTGTTAGATGGTGACTGTGTGTGAGAGAGACAGAGAGACAGAGATAAAGGGAGAGAGAGAGAGAGAGAGAGAAAGAGAAAGAGAGAGAGAAGAAGTAAATAAAACAACAAACAAAGAGAGAGAAAGTATAATTATGTGCACGTGGACGTGGAATTACTTTTACCTGCGGAAGAGGCTTCACGGGAATGTCTGTGAGACCCTTCAGTTCAATCCAATTCGGCGTGGTAGGTCGAGGAAAATCAAATGCGAAACTCGTCATGCACATCCACAACTCTGCTCCTCCTAGGAGATCTGGAATGCTTCGACCCGGTGCGATACCATGCTTATCCTTCACCTCATTCAAAGCGCCAAAGTGGGACCATCCTAGTAGGTTCGCGATCACGTGGTGTTCAAAGAAGCTTCCAACTCGCTCAAAAAAGGACATCTTGTCAGAGAAAGGAAAGAAACCGAAAGGCACGTACGACGACGGGGTTGGTACACCGTAGGTATGTTCGTTGAACAAGGGGTACCGTGTCCCAGTGGTTATGGCAATGAATGGAATACCGAGGTAACTACTAAGCAGTGCATCACATCCATCAAATGAGTCCCCGATGAGGATGTCAAAGGTGGATTCTTTCAGGAGAGTGAGCGTCGCAGAGTCATCTAACAGACATTGGCACCCAAGCCGCATCACGGAGAAAATCATCCCCATGACCTTTACTTTCTTCTTCAGATCAGACTCGAAAGCAAGATTAATAAAATCTTGCTCAAGTGTTTCCATTTCAGGCATGTCGGCTGGTAACTGGAATTTGTACTGGACGGCCTTGTTGTAACCGTCCTTCTGGAATCCCTTTGTCCCTACCGAAGAGCTGGTCAGGATTGTCACGTTGTGACCGCGTCTGGTTAGCGCTCCTCCTATGGCGGACATTCCTTTGGCATGGCTACTCTCTCCGGGTACGAGCAGGGATATGATGATGTTAGCGCCATTGGCCGAAGAAATGGCATCGACGACGATGATGACGACGAAGGCTAGGAAACTCACGAACATCTTCATCATGCCAAAGTTTATTTATCTCCTACCACGGTGATGGCAGACCGCTCTAAACCTTAGCCGAGTGTAGTAATCAGAGCTAGGAAATGCTCAAAACTTAAGGTCAGACCTGAAAGTGTAAAGGAAGTTACTCTTGGAATTTAGGCACCAACAATGTTTTGCATGAAGTAAAACCAATCATGTTCATATCTGACCCGTGACTGGGTTCATTTCGGCGAGGGTTATAGAGCTGTCCCATGCTATAATGTAACCGGAAAGTACACGTGGTTTAAAAGAATGGTTGATCATGAAATAGATAATATTGGATTCATATACGCAACTGGGGACGTCTTTACATTAAAAGGGGTGTAGCATGGCGAGACTACCTGTCTTTCGCGTTGCCTGACTCGGCCTTTACGGACGACGCGACCGCAGTATTTATGTGCGTGCAACATACGCGAAACCGAAGCGTGAGGAGAACTTCGGTCTGTTTCGCGAACGCTAGCGCGCTGGCCGTTACATACATGTCTATTCGTTTATGTGCAGCTGTCCAAAAGAAGTCATAGATGGCGATAACCAGTATTTGCCATGCTACACCCCCTTTAACTCAGCAATATACCTGTACAAATCTGATATACTTCATCTCAATTTTGTATCTACAACCTATGATTGTCTCATCTTTGACTCATTTCTGAAACTGGTGGCTCCAGAAGAAGCGCAGGAGATTCACACCCCCTCCATTTCAATCAACCCCCCCCCCCCCCGTCCTTATCCAGACTATTAACTCTAATAAACGTGTTGGATCCTATGACCCGATCACAGTTAGAATTACGTATTCACCACTCCGTCACACGTACGAACGAGACCGACAACAGACCAGCTACAGATCTAACAGAAAATTATATATATATAAATCACCCACCCCCCCCCCCCCCCCCCGGAACGAATCGGATTGTTTGGTATTGGTATGAAGTTGGTTTAGAGGTGTGATTGGGGCATGATTAACCGTGTAACCATAATTAGGGTAAAGAGAGATAGCTCGAATTAATGGTCGTTTTATACGGGATAAGGAGATGATACCTAAATAGTATCTATGATATCTATGATTTATCAAACTTACGTCTATACTGGGAGTGAGACTTCAAAGCACAAAATGCATACAAGTATTTGCTCAGACATTACCTCCGTTTCTGTCCACACGTAAACCTGTGTTATTTCTTGATTAACGTGAGTACCGTACACGCGTTGACCGAACTGTACTATGGAATCACTTTTATTGGAACTTCCGTGCCGATCAATTTGACAATAGCACTTTGACCTCGCTTATTTATTCCTACCTGATATGAATGGATGCAGTCAATGAGACGAGCAAACGAACTTTTGACGCAAAGGCACCGAAGGGGCGGGGTAAAAGTTCGGTGAAATACCGAGGTGGATCCAGGATTATTCGAAACAGAGATGATGCGGGTCTCCTGACGATTTTCCTGACAACTAGGGAACAAAATTGTTGTTATAACTATGGCATTAATTTCTAAAAAGGGTAATTTGAATAGAAGTTATCCCTTTCCATAGGCCTACTAAAGTTATTTTGGCATGTCCCTGATTTCTTCGTTTTGTTGGCATTCAGGATCCCATAGGTGCCAGTCGGAGTATATTACTGTATACACGCGTGACCACATGTTTCCAAAACCCAGGCTCTCAATAAGTTTTATCCATTGGTCAAAATCCCCGTCAAAATCACACTCTATTCTCGTTTTCCGCGCTTTTTCTCAAAGTTTAACGACCGTATCAGGACAATTACCCCCTGGACAATCATCCCCCGGAAATTACTCCTGGAAAATTAACCCCCAACGACAAGCCCCCCTACCCCCCCCCCGCAAAACTACACCCCGTGGACAATTACCCCCTTGAGGGGAATACCCCCCCCCCCCCACGAGGACAATAACCCCCACCCCTGAAAACTACCCCTATGACATTTACCCCCCAGGAAATTACCCCCTGTTCATTAATAAGGAAGTCTACCCTGGTAATAATATGGTTTTAATAAAAGCACATGTTTTCGGGAGGGGGAGGGGGGGGGGGGTAATTGCCTCAGGGGGGGGGGTGATTGTCTAAGGGGGTAATTTTCACGGGGGTAGTTGTCCTTCGGGGGTAATTTCCCGGAGGGGGGGGGGGGGGGGGTTGTCCCGCTGATAATTGGCCGAGGGGTGAATGTCCAGAGGAACATTTATCATATCAATAGTTCTCTTTTGTAATTTTTATATTCAAGGTAAATCCATCGGCTGAGACAACGACAGCAACAAAGTCACGCTCAAAAGAATCGAACCGCTAATTACTATATAATTTAGAATAGTCAGTGATTAATGTATCAAACTTATTGGCCCGAATTCACAAAGGAGGATTGTCGACAAACCTAGGTTTATGTGCGTCATACACCCTGTATGTTGCGTTTCGATGCGTTTCAAACCAAGGTTTGTCTGAAACTTGGTCCGAAACGCATCGAAACGCGTCATATGATGCACATAAACCTAGGTGAACCTTGGTCTGAAACGCGTCGAAACGCGTCATATGACGCACATACACCTATAGGTTTGTTGACAAACCTCCTTTGTGAATTCGGGCCATTTTGTTTTCATTGCATGTGCCTTGTAAAGCCTGCATAATTGGTTAAGCCCCAAATTATTTGTCGGAATTATTATATTTTACATCCCATCCATATGCACATTACATACAAGTACACAAGACAAGCTACTTCGAAAGCTATCTCTCCTAAAAACAAAAGTAGCCATTGGAGCTTCTCCAAAGCTTTGGAGTAACCTACCACGATACATAAGAAAATACTCATCTGTTGCTGTCTTCAAAGTTTTGTTAAAGACGCGCTTGTTTTCAGGAGCTTTTGAATAATGTTTTATTGTGTGTGTAAAGTAGCACTGTTAGTAGTTTTGTTTTCATCACAACGCAGTACATTATATTTATATTGTAACAGCGTTATATACATTGTTCTAATTGAACTTATGGCAGTACATTTTCTACATCATTCTGTTAACATATCACGAAATTAAAGGCGTCATCAGATATGAATCAATTTCTCCTCTTTAATCAGTCCACACTATGTATTATGTATTCTTTATTATTTCATTTTATTTCATTTGATACTCTGTTTCAATATAAACATGATACAGTACATATGATTTCCATGATTTACATATTAATACGAGGTAATCAATTTAGAACAGTCAACGTACAGAAAATGACCTAAAGCTTATATATTGAGAACGGGGGCATGCCGTAGAGAGCAATGCTTGTGAAATGCATACACTCGAGTCTTACTTGAATCCAGATGAATTCAATTTTTTCCCTTGCAATTTTGTATTCTATGCATCTAAGGGGCACATATTCTGATTCAGATAGAAAAAGGACGTTAACAAAAAAATGGAAAAGTGAATGTTTATCTCCTTATAAATCTTTGCAAATTACGTCCATTTCAAACAATTCGAGTTAAGATTTTTCCTTGCAAGATATTAAAACTACATATTTCAGTGGTTATTTAGACTTGTAAAATGAAGGAAAAGTCATTATTCTACTTTGGTTTTCTTGCTTTTTAGACAACATTGGAAACATCGTTTACAACATGAATAGAGAAGGAAAACGATGACGAGTGCGATCCCGAGGATGAAAGCGAGAACGTCGATCGAATGAAGCTGGATGAAGCTGAGTTCCAAGGCTCTAGTTCTCAGATGTGACCCTCCAAATTTGAGGATGTGTTCCACCCAGAAGACCACAGTTTCTTCCGGCTCACTCTGCCTGTCCTTGTAGATAGCCGAATACCGTTTGACATTCTCTAAGTAGCTGAAAAAGAAAAAAAGGATCAAATTTAGAAAAAAAAGTGTTCACCATAATTATAGACAAATCTCAGTACGTTCGCGTACTTCAATATTACGAAAAAACGTAATCCCGATTATATCTTTGTAAGGAAAATAACGTCGACGATTTCGGAAATAAAAAGGAAAGTTTAAATTCACCTCGTGTTCCTCAGAGATTCGGAATGGGATGTCATCCACCCGCCCCTCCCTCTCCCTCTCCTCCTCCTCCACATCCTCCAATCTTCTGCCCTTCATTTAACGCATTCGGGAAAGACGAGGGCCTTTTATAAGTACTTTTTTTGTACTTCGAAATCTATATATTGAAATTTCATGTTGATTTCCGAAAAGAATAATTTAGAGTTTACAAAGTGCACACACGCACATTTTCAAACCCGGTGAGCGCAGAGGTAGCGCAGCCCCGCCGGTGTTTCTTTTCCTTTCCTTCACTAATTTTGGTATTTACCCCCCCCCCCCCCCCCCTTTTTGCTCTGTATATAGGCAATCGATTCAATACAAGTCTACAACAAATTAATAATAAACATCAATGACATCATCATTACCTCGGATTTTCGAGGACATCGACGACCGCTTCCTTCACGGTCTCGTACGTGATGGAGTCCTTCTCGAGAAGTGTGCCCATGCCTTTAGCCTTGACCCTGGCGCCGTTGTTCGGTTGTTCGGCGAAGATTGGCATGATGACCATGGGGACGGCGTGGTTGATGGCTTCGTAGACGCCCGCTAGACCGCCGTGGTATATCAGTAGTCGGGCTTTTGGGTGACCTGTATATCGAATATTCAGAGTGTTATTTGATATTTTCACATGATCGGGAAGTCATTTTTCTTTTTTCAATTCAATTCAATTCAATTTTCGGTATTATTACGAAAAAAGGCATGGTAAAAGTTGGATTTTAAATGGGTCCCATGGGACCCCCTTAATCCTGCCACACCACACTATCTACTAGATCTTCATCACCCCGATGGCAAGGTGTGGCCTTCAAGGTATATTCAAGATATAATTTCATATATTTACAGTTAAAAACATTAAACATGTAACAATCCTATGAAAACGTAGATTGGTATAAGATAGTTCGATAATAATAACATTTCAAAAGAGAACGTGACATTATGTATTAAAACGATTTTGTTGAATGGCAACTATTGCATTGAACTATACTGGACAGAGTTAGAACTTATGCAACAAAACAAAAACAAAAACATAAAAAATCCTTGAATATTTCGAGAAACATGATACACTTTTAGGAATGGAAAAAAGTGTCGATTTAAGTTAATGATAATGTCAATACCATTCTAACCGTGATAGATTAAATCAAAGTTCATAGCTGCCTCACAGAAGATTTCCTTTTAAAATACATAATGCATGTGCCAACCCATGTAGACTTGCTTTTCTTATCATACGATGGGCTGAATTAGCAACATTTAACATATTTCTTAAGAAACGTTCTTGTTATCGTTTAAACACATGTGATGAAGTGATGAGCAAGGTACTACACCACAATCGTATTCCAATAACATACCTAGTAGGTCATTTTGTGGCATCCAGTCTACCAGCATGGTGTTGTTACCAAGGGAACGAGGGCGTGGCCCAGTATACCGCCAGATGACTCTCTGTGGAAGCCCATTGAAGACACTCGCAAAGGCCTCTGCCGTTTCTGGGTTTGGAAACTCACTGAAATGTGTACCCTGCATGAGTGTTGAAAATACATGTAAATCAATAACGACATTTCACCAACTTTCATACCCAATAGTTTGATTAGTTTGCAGGCACAAACCCTTGTCCATCTTTTGGCGTTAAGCTGTCTGCACTTTGAGACTAGGCTGATAGCATACTGCATAATTATGCTCTGTCTTATTTTTTTCACAGCCAGATACTGACAGTGCTTGGATCTGGTCAAGGCTTTAATAGAAGTTGTGGTAAAGTGTCAAATTAGAGTCTGTGCTTGGAGACTATAGGTTGGTCATGTTTAATACGTTCCTACCCCCGTGGCGAAGTGTGGGTCCAGTCGTGGGGGAGGGGGGTCGAGGGGGAGGGAGGGGTGTCAATGGTGTGTACCGGTCTGAGGCCTACTATAGGTAAATGAAAAGTGTCAATTAAGTGTAGTTAATTTAAGTCAGCCATCAAGTTCTTATGAATACATCCATTTCAAGCATAAGGAAATTTACTGATATTACCACACCATTTTACTAGTTTTCACAGCTCTGTTACTACTCACCAATGAAAACAAGATGAAACCATGTTCTCCCGATCCTTCAACGAAGTCTGCATATTCCTGTGATTAAATAAGAAGAGAAAGAGAAAGTGGAATATTGAAGAAGATGAGATAAAGGGAATATTGTCTTGGTGATGCTTTAAGAAGCTATCACTAAACGACATGATAATTATATTGTATATTGACGGGACACTTCAACTCCGTACTTCGATCATGAATATTAAATTATTGCTCGACAGAAATTTATTATAATAAAAACAAACATAACAAAATGTACTGGCAAATTTCAATCTTTGTTGAAGAACTTACCCCCCCCCCCCCCTCCATCATTAATTTTATTAGAAAATGTTATCATCGTCAATCAATCATCAAGTGTTGTCGCGATTCGTCTAATCAAGAATAGGAGAACCAAGATTATGAACAATTGCACAAAGAAAAGTTTTAAGGGTGTGGTAAGGTATGGGTGCGTGTGCATGAATGTGTAGGTCGGTGTGTGTGTGTGTGTATGAGTGAGGATGTGAGAAGGTCCAACTTACTTTTGGTAGATTCTTCGCGGGGACGTCTGTCAGACCTCCTAGTCCAACATAATTAGGAACTGTAGGTCGAGGAAAATTAAAGGCGGAGCTCGACATTCCAAACCACAGCTTTGCTGCAGCCTGTAGCTCCGGAATGCTTTTACCCGGTGCGATACCATGCTTGTCTTTCACCTTGTTCAAGGCACTAAAGTGGGGCCATGCAAATAATTTCCCGATGAAGTGATGCTCGAAGAAGCTAGCAACACGCTCGAGGAAGGACATCTTGTCAGTAAATGGAAACAAATCGAAGGGAACGTATGATGACGGGGCTGGGATACCAAAGGTGTGTTCGTGAAATAGCGGATATTTCGTCCCGGTTGTTACCGCAATGTGCGGTATCCCCAGGTAACTACTGAGCATCGCTTCACATCCGTCAAAGGCATCCCCGATGAGGATATCAAAGTCGGCTTCCTTCAACTTAGCGAGCGTCGCAGAGTCCTCGAAAAGACTCTCACAGCCAGATCGCATCAAATGGAAAATTATCCCAAAGACTTTCAGTATCTGTTTAAAATCAGCTTCAAACGCAAGATCCGAGAAATATTTTTCAGGTTCCTCCGTTGGTAGCATTAAGTCAGGAGGTAACTCGTAGTTGTACTGGACGGACCTGCTGTATTCATCCTCCTGGAACCCTTTCGTTCCGGCAAAATTGCTGGTGAGGATGGTGATGTCATGGCCGCGTCGTTGCAGCGCCCCTGCAATGGCGCTCAAAGCTTTGGCATGGCTACCGGCCATGGGCATGGTAACGGTTACGAGGATCTTAGCTCCCATAGCCACAGGAACGGCACCGATGATGATACATAGAGAAAGGGAAACCAAGAAGAGCTTCATCATGAGAAAGTTGTCGAGCTCCCCCGGTATACGATGAAGGAATTTCGCCTCTTAATTTATCTACTGATGCTATTCTCTCTGAGAGCGGTATTCAAAGCTAGGAAACAGTCACAGTTGACGTTTGATCCCCAGATATAAAATCTCCATCAATGTTTTACATGAAGTAAAACCAATGTGCCCACATCTTTTTTGTACCAGGGTGTCTTTGTTCGAAGAGAGATAGGGCTTCTCTACGTTTGTGACCTAACCTGAAATAAATTGTAAGAAGCGATTTGATTGGTTATATTTCATCGTAATGTGTCGTCCAAGAAAGAATATCGCGATTACCTAAAGTGAAAAGTACTAAGGGTTCAATTTTCCTTGAGAGAATTTCGGATAGACCCCCTCCCCCTCACAGGGATAGAGAAACCTGGATCCGCCACCGGCGCGGTGATGTAAAACTTTAACCCCCGGCACCCCCGCAGACACAGAAATCGCTCCCACTGCCCTGGTGTCCTCTATTAACTTTTGTACACCATAGGCCTACCAATGATGCGAATTAAAGCTCCCTATCCAACCCCAAAGCCGCCTCTAACTAGGTATTCTAGCTTGCACTATACATTTTAGAACTTATACATGTACATATCATTTAGATATTACTACACTTAACAGCACAGACTTTAACTACATTGAATTCATTAATAAATACATCCACTTTTTTTGTTATACGAAAGAATGATTTATACCAACGTACGGTCGATCATACACGTATACTTACGCATTGGACGAATGCCAAAGGTAACAGTGATCCAACTTGTCTAAGAGTTCGCGTAGAAGTGCACGTGCAAAAAACGAGCTATATACGCGAGGTCTACACTGATCGAGATCGAACTACAATGTTCGAAAATAAATATGATATCATGAGTCTGCGCCGTTAGCAAACATTCAACTGTTGACCCACCTTTGTTGGGTGAATGCCAGGAGCTTGTATACTTTTTCTTTTATTTACTCTTCTTTTCCTCGTTTTCCTTTATTTTTCAGTGGGATACGGAGGGTATTTCGAACAATTATTGGATCTGCCTGCTCTCACGCGACTATTAACTATGACAAGAGATATGACATCGGATTTCAAAATTCCACTTTTTTTGTTAATGGTCAATGATCTGAGCCGACACTCCATTGATATCAAACTGAAAAATAATAATGATTGATTACATTATGTAGAAGCTATGTCTCGTAATTATTATTATTTTCTAATGTGATGGAAGTTTGGGAGAATGATTATACATGAATCCTGTTCCATTCATATTTGCCGAAAAATTGAGAATAAATACAGTTTTTGTTCATTTCACCATATAACTAATCAATGAATATTTTGACACTTTGGGCATTTAATGTTTTGCATGCATTTAATAAGGTAGTTCTAGCACACAAGAGGCTTGTTATATCCAATTTGCAAACGATAGTAACTACTCGACACACGTTCACGATGAGTCCTTGTTGCTAAAAATAAAAAAAGTTGTCAATTTTGTTAAACAGAGCAGCATAATTATATTGAGAACACATAACCTCTTGTCAGCTTGGAGCAAATAATCAGAAAATATACAATAATCCTTTACTTTAAAAAAACGAAAACCTATATAAACGCATGATTAGTATCCAACGAATCCGGTTACTTTTGCATTATGTATGAAAATATATCAATTGAAAGTGATCGGGTAAAAGTTTACTGATATATTTTGCTTAATAGTGTCATTTTTAGGTTTTCAAAAGGCCCCAGGGGGGGGGGGAGGTACTCAAAGTTGGTTTGGACAGGGGTTTGTCGCTCAGGCCTTGATGAAATTTGGGAAATTTGGGAAAGACGTACCCATGTTTAGTGATATTATTGTAAAAAGTGGGACCCGTGTTTAGGGATTTAATATGTGAGTACCCCCCCCCCCCGGGCAAAAGGCACTTGAGATAACAATTTAAAAATTATATAACAACTCAAAAGAAGCATATCATATTCACAAAACTATCTTTAAGGATTGTCATTTTTTTATTCTTTAAAAATGGTTTGGGATGTATATATATCTTTACATGATTATTAATTCACTTTGAATTCATAGCAACCCTTAATCATAATTTAATCGTCACCGGAAACATTTTAGTTCCGGAGCTTTACAATATCCCAGCATTGACCTTTTGACCTCATTATCATTTTGTTTATGTTCACTATCAATTGTTGGACCATAGACATTTGGTTGCACATTGAACAG
The DNA here is from genome assembly GCA_035222895.1 of Strongylocentrotus droebachiensis. Lineage (NCBI taxonomy): Eukaryota > Metazoa > Echinodermata > Echinoidea > Camarodonta > Strongylocentrotidae > Strongylocentrotus > Strongylocentrotus droebachiensis. Next base: position 165,052 of record JAVYIG010003901.1, read on the forward strand.
ACGAACTTTTGATAAGAGCACATCGACAAGACGGAACTGACAGGGAGGAAGGGGGGGCGGTGAAAACCCTATTCACAATTTTATGTCAGCAAAATTAGGATTTAATTTTTTTTTTAAAGCCTTGTCGCGAAAAACACAAACATTTATGTCGTTTTTATCGCTATTTCAAAAAAGTACGAAGATAAATTATATAACTCCTTTAGACAAGTATTAGTATTAAGCATTCCCTCTCTCTCTCTCTCTCTCGCCCTCTCTCACAATCATGAAAATATAAACTCTTAAAATTATTCAACTTTTGCTCTTTTTTTCACGCAGCATTTTCCACCTTCTTCTTCTTCTTCTTCTTCACAGGTACTAATGTTTTTGGATTCGTTGTATAAGCAGGTATGAAAAAGATACAATCGGAAAAAAATCATTCTACTTTGGATTTTCTACTTTTGAAGCACCAGGATAGACATAGTTTATAACATGAATAGAGAAGGAAAACAATGACAGCTAAGATCCCGATGATGAAAGCGAGAACGTCGATCGAATGAAGCTGGATGAAGCTGAGTTCCAAGGCTCTAGATCTCAAGTGTGACCCTCCAAATTTGAGGATGTGCTCCACCCAGAAAACAACAACATCATCCGGTTTGGACTGGATATCTCTGTAGATTCTTGAGGTTTGCTGGACATTTTCTCTGTAGCTGGAAATTCAAGACACAGAAACATCGAGGATATGAAAAATAGCTTATTAGCAGAGATATTGAGTAGATGAAGGATTCATTAAATCCATATCTTGTGCTATGATCATTAATATATTAAATCGCAATAAAGGGTTATGAAAAGTTAGGTCTTATTTACCCATAATAGCCTCAACGGTATCAATACTGTTCTTCCACAGGCCCTGCAATTATTATCATGATTATTACACCAACATTAATTACCATGGACACATTTAATACACCTAGGGGTTGAGGGACACAAGGAAAACAATATGTCGAAGGAAGAAAGCACAGAGGAACGATCGAAACCGGGGCGTCTCGTAAGAGAGTCAACAACCTTAAAGGTAAAGACCAGTAATGGTCATGCGATTGCATTGTGAAAGAAACGTTGTGGAATCGATCAGAAAAGGTTGATCATCTAGCATCTAGCATCTGCAAGGTTCTGGAATCATCAAAATGATAAGAAATTTGGCCCATTCTTCGTAAAGTTACAAGCACTATACACAGAAATATGTATATGGGACTACCCTATCTCTCTCACCAGACCATGAGAGAAATAAATTTACCAAATATATGAATTAGTAGGCGGTTTCCCGGCAAATTTGTTATCATCATGTATTAGTCAAAACATATTCTTTCACATGATTGGTAATGAGAGCTTCCATTTCATTTTTTGAAATTGGGGCGTTGCCAATACTGGTCTTTACCTTTAAAAGCACTTACGCGGCGGTTGCAATGGAGAAAAATCTCTGTTTGCTGATGTTGTAAAATAGTTCGTGCACATACGAAATCCCGTCCCATCGAAAGTATATTGAGAATCAGCGAAATGGCCAGGTCCTCGGCAAAAATCGCTGTGATGTACAGTATGCCGCAGTCAGCGCTCAGATTAATGAAATAACACCTTATACCCCCTTCACATACACGGATTTTTCTTACGAGTCCTTACGGATCGTACAAATTCACGGATCTTTCCCGGATCCTTACGATTTGGCCACTTTTACGACCGGTTTAAGAGTTATTACGAGGTGTTTGCGGTTTATTACGGATTATTACGAGTTATTACGATGTATTTACGGCAACAGTCCACGATTTGTTACGAGTTGTCACGGATAAATACGAGCAACTTACGTGTTAGTTACGACATGTTTACGTGTTAATTGTTACGAATAGGTGCGAGTAAGTTACGAGTATTTACGAGTCCTTACGATTTTTAGCCAAAAAATAACAACTGAAAATGAAGTGTTCGAATTTGAAGCGTTTATACCTTTCCCCAAATCGTAAACAGTTCGTAAGCATACGTAAAGTATACGTATCTATTCGTAAATTACTCGTAACCACACGTAACACGTAAAGCCATCGTAAAATGACCTGAATAAAATCGTAAACAACGCGTAAGCACACGTTACCATCCGTAAACTGCTCGCAATAATCCGTAAATAATCCGTAAACAAATCGTAAACTAACCTTAACGAATCGTTAGAAAAATCTGTTACGAGTCATTTACGGATTCTTGAGAGCAGTTTACGGATGGGTACGTGTCGTTGCGTGCGGTAAACGGATGGTTACGGATTGTTACAAGCTATTTACGAGCTATTTGCGGACAAATCAATCCGTGGACAATCGTAAAAAGATTTTTGACATGTCAAAAAATTTCCTCTCCTTTCACGGATCCTTAAGTGTATCTACGAGTTGTTGCGAGTTGTGACGAGTTATTTACGGATACCAGCGAGTTATTTACGGATGCTTGCGATTGATTACGAGTTGGCGATCCGTAAGGACTCGTAAGAAAAATCCGTGTATGTGAAGGGGGTATTAGAGAATGTGATGTACAAAGACGATAGAGATACGGGACACCGTTAAGCAATGGCATAAATTACCTTTGATTACTAAGCACTTCAGTAACCGCCATTTTGACTGTCTGATAAGATATTGAGTTCTTCTGAAGCCGTCTTCCCATTCCTTTGACCTCGACCTTGACAGCGTTCGATTCCTGCTCAGCAAAGATCGGCATGACGACCATGGGGACGGCATGATAGATGGCTTCCAATATCCCCTTAGCACCACCATGGTATATAAGCAATCGGGCTTTAGAGTGACCTGTAATTTAGAAGTGTCGTAGTCGAGTGGTTGAAGCACTTGACTTGAAATTCAAAGATCGTGGTTTGATCCCCGATACGGCAGTAATGTCCTTTGGCAAGGCATTAATCTTCATTTGCCACACTTGACCCAGGTGAGGTAAATGGGAACCTGGCAGGAATTAATTCCTTGAAAGGTTGGAGCGCTGTAATGGCTGCTAGGCTAAAGGCGGGGTAATAATTAGTGCGCCTCGGAATAGAATTTCTAGATAGTCGGCGGCATAGAAATGCCTATAATAATAATTATGTTTTATATCCTTCATGTATAGTTGTTTGCATTGCGATTGTACAGAGCACGAAAAAGGTATTGACAAGTACTATCTTTCGATCTCAGGTCGAGATAGTACTTTTGTAAAGTAATTTTTTGCTGCTACCCCACTTGCCCACCCTTGCCCTTTGAATACGCATAGCAAAGTAGGTTACGCGAAATGTCAAAGTCAATGTCAATGTCAAATGAGCGCGCATCAACTGTATTATATGTATGCATGTTGCGCTTTGTAAAATCTAGCTGAAGCTAAACTGTCTGCAGAATCAGTTCTTATTATTATGTAAAATTCACTTTAAATAGACCTTATTGCCGATGTGGGATATAAAACAAATATTAACCTCCTTTACTTGGGCAATGGATACAAACTATCATCGCCTCGGTGATCTCGGGGCTACCATCTTCCCTCGCCTTGCGGCTCGGGAAGAAAGTAGCCCCGAGATCACCTCGGCGATGATAGTTTGCAGTGGCGGATCCAGGGGGGGGGGGGGCCCGGGGGGCCCGGGCCCCCCCCCCCCCCTTGAGAAAAAAATCATGTAAAATCACGCGATTTTTACCTTTTTTGGGGGTTGGGCCCCCCCCCCCCTGGCGCTCAAGGGGGGGGTGCAAATTTTAAAATTTTAAAATTTTCGAGGACCAAAAAAAAAAATGTGCTCACTACCCCCCCCCCCCCCCCCCCCCCCCCCCACTGAGCGACTTTTCGGCTGGCTGAGTCGTTGCGATTTTTTTTTGGACTCAAAAAAAAAAAAAAAATGTCCGCTTACCCCCCCCCCCCCCCCCCCCCCCCCCCCACTGAGCAACTTTTCGGCCGGCGCGATTTTCAAATTTTCGGGAGCAAAAAAAAAAAAAAAGTTGGGCCCCCTCCCCTAAGAAATCCTGGATCCGCGCCTGTGCACCATTACCCTCGTAGTCGATTAATATTTGCTTAATATACAATCATTATTGCACGATATTGAAAAATGTATATACCGTAAGGGTTAAATTAAGGATAACCGACATTTGTGGGTTGCGATTGGGTTCTAGGTTAGGTTTCCGACTAGAGGACGCTGATCAGAGTCATGGAAGGTCGGATGAATGGAAAAAAGTCGAAAGGCAGAGGAGTTTTTTAGATGATAGCGTTGCAGAATGCAGAGTAGTATATAAATACAGCAGAGCTGTTAGCTCAAGATCAAATCACTTGGACGGTCATTATTTTATTGTAGACATTGCATGGATAGATCACTTTTGATGATTAATTTATACTTATGCTTGTTTACACACGGTTTAAAAAAATAGAGCACACCAAACAGTGACAACTGGTTTCCATTGGGGCTGTGTGAAACATTGAAAACTCATACACAAACTTGATGAATTTCATTCGGGTAAGACACGAGCAGCCGAAAAATTGTCACCGGAGCATAGGCCTCGCTATCTTACATTCCGACTTGGAGCTTAAAGGTCGAAGAGTTAAATTAAACAATGACTTAAAACAATCAGATTAGACAATTAATGTAAACACATACCGACAAGGTCATTTTGTGGCATCCAGTCTACCAGCATCGTGTTGTTACCAAGGTAACGAGGGCGTGTCCCGGTGTAACGCCAGATGACTTTATGTGGAAGCTCACTGAAGACTCTCGCAAAGGCCTCGGCCATCTCTGGTTTAGGAAACTCCGAAAAATGAGAACCCTATCATTCAATCGGAAAGAGGAAGCCGTAGACAAAATGTTCCTTAATGTTTTATAAAACCAATGTATTCTTTTAGTGCATTTGCGGATGACGATGGAAATATGTGTGTGCGATACACGTTTTTTTTTTGTAACCTTTGTTTCTGTCGACTTATCTACATTCTGGCACATTCTTGATTTTTTTTAAATTTAAATTTAATTGAACAATTCCTATAAACCCACCAAAGAAAAGAAGAATTTCATACGATAGGGTCTGACTGTTTAATGTTTATTCACAAATTTTATCATGTCGAAGGAAATGGCATTGAAATCATAATACACACTTTTGTACCATGCAAATGCAAATATTCCCTACTATAAATGTGAAACGATATTCCAAGATTGTAGCAAAACGGCAGCAGCAGCAACATATTTCTCACTTAATGGGGCATAAGCAACTGATACAATATTTTAAATATAATGAAATTAGAAAGACAAACTACTTACCAGTGAGAAAACAATGAAACCATGTTCACCTGATCCCTGAATGAAGTTTTCATAATCCTAAAGGGGAAGATGGGATGGAAAAGGAAAATGTTATCACAAAGAAAATAAAGTGATTGTTTTATAAGAGGGTTGATCTGAAAGTATTCGCCACTATTCGTCTTAGGGCAGTTAGAGCTAGGGCCTTTTTATACGTTGGTACACATTGGAGAACGTCATAAGAACAAGTTCGCCGAGCATCGTTGCAAATTACTTCATTCCCTAGTCAATAGTCAGAATACTAATTGCATACATTAATTGTTGCTGTGTAGGACAGATAATATAAATTGTCCTACCTAACTTGTAACAGGTGAATAAAATAATTTATTAATAATAACGAGGCACTTTACACAGATTTTTGCATTAAATTTGATTACATAATAAAAATGGCCTTTAAGTACAGTCATTTTAGGTGTTTAAAATACCCCAAAAATCAAGAATAACTATCAATAGACCCGATTATACACATAGTCAGGCAAACTCGGTATTATAGTTATATTATGCTAGCTGTGGTCCAACTTACATAATATATTATTACATCGACGGCTATGACCAAAAGCTTACAGGGACGCCCTCTCATGATAGCAAAAGTATCACTATGTGAATTTTTGGGAATAAATTTGGTTTATTAGCGTTCAAGAAAGAGAAAAACAGGATGAGGATAGAGAATTATTACGGAGAAAAATATAGAGAGTCAGAGAGAGGAAGAGAGAGAGAGAGAGAGAGAGAGAGAGAGAGAGTGTGTGTGTGTGTGTCAGAGATAGAACAAAAAGACAAGTGGGGCAGACTTAGTAAGTATAATATATCAGTGGATGTGTGTAGACCGAGTGAAAACATTATTTTTCATAAAACTCTGCTTCAAATGATATTCAGGCATTTAAAAAGTAGACATTGCTAAACATGACACTTGTTTTAATACGAGTTTGATAAATGGGGGGGGGGGGGTGGGTGTTCTCAGACCTGAATAACGGAGTATTTCTTTTAACCATGGATTATTATATTCATATAAATAAGTGACAGGGGGGTGATTATATCTTCTGAATCTTGTTTCTGGTCCTGCCTCTCGAACTTTAACATTGGAAGAGAATGTTTACAATATTTAATATTTATATTTTCGAATAATGGTGTCATAGTTTTAATAACAACTACTTGTTTACTTTGGACGTATCGTAGTAATCATATAAAAAGGCACTTTATTATTTTTGCTCGTCACAAACCCCCACGAAATAAAAAGGACCTGCGGAAGAACGGACTTTGGCTGAAGTCGGTGCCGTGCAAAAATAAAATAAATAATTAAACTGAACCCCTTAGGAAAATGTCCACTCCACTTCCACGACAATTACCCCCAATAATTACACAGGGAGGGCTAACCAGGGCGTAATGGTCCTCGGGAATATTTATCCTAGGGGGTACAGTTACTCTAGGTAGTTTTCTGGGGCAGTTTTCCAGGGGGGTAGTTGAATGGGGGACTTGGTCGGGTTACTGGTAGTGCCATCTAGACAAGCCAAACCTACATGTATATACAAAATATGAATTTCAATATGACATGAATTACCTCGTGTAGTGGCTTGGCAGGGGTGTCTCCAATATTCCCAATAGCCACCCAGTTGGGGGCGATAGGGTGAGCAAAATCAAAGGCAGGATTCGTCATGCACAGCCACAACTCCGCCCGAGCTTGAAGATCAGGAATGTTTTGTCCTGGAGCGATACCATGTTTGATTTTAACCGGGTCCAACGCTCTGAAATGGGTCCATCCTATTACATTTACAACAACGTGGTGTTCAAAGAAGCTGGCTATGCGCTCGGCAAAGGACATTTTGTTTGACAGAGGAAAAGTACCAAAGGGCACGTATGATGCCGGGAAGGGTATACCAAACACGCGTTCGTTGAATAAAGGATATCTCTCTGCGGTCGTCACCGCAATGTTGGGTATTCCTAGGTAACTACTGAGCATCGCATCACATCCGTCAAAGGCATCCCCGATGAGGATGTCGAAGTTAGATTCCTTGAGCAGAGCGAGTGTTCCAGAGTCATCAAAGAGACACCGACAACCATGCCGCAGCACAGTGAAAATCATCCTAATCACTTCAGCTTGTTTTGTCAGGCTTGACTCAAACGCAAGATCACGAAACTCTCTGTCAAGTTCCTCCATCGGTGGCAGTTCTTGAGGATACTCGAACTTGTACTGGATGGACCTGTTGTAGGTGTCTGCCTGGAACCCTTTTGTTCCTTCTGAGGAACTTGTGACGATGGTGACATTATGGCCGCGTCTAGTTAGGGCTCCTGCTATTGCTGATAAACCGTTTACATGGCTACTTGGCGCCGGTATGAGTAGTGTTACGACAATGTTAGCACCCCTTACCGTAGATAGGACGTCGATGACGACAAGTATAACCGTTAAACTCTCCCAAAGCTTCATCATGATAACAATGTTGCCATCGGCGCCTCCCAGTCAAACTCCTATGATAATCTGAACACTGTAACCTTACTAATCCTCCACAACATTCATATTAGGGACTTTTAGATTTGCGTGTACTGATACGTGCGACGTCCATTCAAGGCAGTGCATTAAAAGGACGTCGACCGTAGCAATCCCCATTGTCTTCGTGCGAATCTAAAAGTCCCTATTGTCTGTACCAAGCGTTCCCCCCCCCCCCCCCACTCTCTCTCTCTCTCTCTATATATATATATATCGCTCTCTCTCTTTCTCTCTCTCTGTGTCTGTGTGTGTCTCTCTCTCTCTCTCTCTCATGAATGTTTGTGACGACATTACCAACAGCAGATCCCACTGGAGGAATAAGCTCGTGAGGCCGAGAACTGAAAATACGTACATGTATATTCAGTTCTGTGTAAGATATTGTCATTGATTGCTTCCCCTGACTCGGGCTCGCTATATTAGACTGTGGCAGGTGATAATGCAAGCGTATTGATTATCCAGATATTGTGGAAAGCTCCCATTACGTAATGGCATTGTTTGCTCATTTAAATAGGCTAATCAAATGTAATGCCCAAATCTTTGTTAAGTGCCTTGATACAAATTATTTCGTTCACCTGTTATGAATAATGGTGTTTAAAAAGTAAGAATGATAATGGCATACATTCAGAGGCGGCGGACCCGGGGGGGCAGGGGGGGCACAGTGCCCCCCCCCCCACACTTTTTCAAGTACCCCAAAAAGTGCCCCTTTTTCCATGGGAAAAGTGCCCCTTTAACTTTGTAAGAAGCGCCCCTTTTTACATAAAAAGTGCCCCTATTACTTTGATATGTGCCCCTGTTAATTTGTAAAAGTGCCCCCTCTCCTTTCCACCTCTGATATGTGCCCCTTTTATTTTGACACGTACCTCTTTTCCCAGACAAGTTCCTAGTTTCCTTTGCAATAAGTGTCTATTTTCCATTCTCATAAGTGCCCTTTTTAATCTCTAGTAAGTGCCTCTTTTCGGATACGAGAAGCGCCCCTTTTTACTTTTGTTAAGCGCCTCCTTCACCTCTGATAATTGCCCTATTCAAATCTTAGAGGTGCCCCTTTTACTTTGACAATTGCCCCTTTTCCTTTGTAAGAAGTGCCCCTTTCCCTTTTAATAACTACCTCTTTTTAACTCGGATAAGCGCACCTTATATTTTCACATGTGCCCCCTTTCCTTTCTAATAAGTGCCCCTTTTCCTTATGATAAGTGCCCCCACTTAACAAAGAGCCCTTCGCCTTTTCATAAATGCCCCTTTTCACCTATGAAAATAGTCCTTTTTCATTCTCCTACTAGTGCTCCTTTTCATGTCTGGTAAATGACCCTATTCAATTCTGAGAGACAATCGTTTTATTTTGACAAGTGCCCCCTTTTCCTCCTGATAAGTGCTCTTTTCATCTCTAATAACACCCCTTTTTATTTTGACACTTGCCCTTTTTCCTTCCTTATAAATGCTCTTTTTCCTTCATAATTTCCGCTTTTCATAAAAGCCCCCTTTCACCTCCAATAAATGCCCCTATCAAAATCTGATCGGTGCTCCTTTTCTTTCAACAAATGCACATTTCCCTTTATTATTAGTGCCTCTTTTTCATTCTCATGAGTGCCCCTTTTCACCTCTGATAATTAACCTTTTTTAACAATGATACGTGCCCCTTTTCCTTTCTTATGAGGAATATATCCCTTTTTCATAAATGCCCCCCTTTTTCCTTCCTTATAAATGCTCTTTTTCCTTCATAATTTCCGCTTTTCATAAAAGCCCCCTTTCACCTCCAATAAATGCCCCTATCAAAATCTGATGGTTGCCTCTTTTCCGTCGACAAATGCTCAATTTCCATTCTCATAAATCATTCTTCATCCCTGGTGAGTGCCCCATTTTCACCTCTGATAATAACTCTTTTTACCTTGACACGTGCTTCTTTTATTTTCTAATAAGTGTCTTATCCCTTCGATAAGTGTCCCCCTTTCCTCTCATTAAACGTGCCTCTAATTTCAAGCGACTAAGAGCAATATCTCCCAAAGCTCGCTCGCTACGCTCGCTCACATTTATAGATGTTATAATTATGTTACTTATCAAAGGTCTTTTCAGTTTGCTGCTATGAAAATGTGCTTATTTATAACCCGATGAGGATTGGTTTTTTCCTCTTTATAAGATGTAGTTTTCGCACTGTGACCTCACAAATCTTATATTTTTCCTCG